>JAEQBH010008270.1:0-129379 GCA_016808115.1 Tetrastigma voinierianum | reverse complement strand
AGGGCATTTCTTTAGTGTATCACGGCAATAACCATAGAAACAAATCAACATATGACCTGGTGAACGAACATACATACATACTAAGAAGAAGTGGCGACCATAAAAAAAATAAAGTATCAATTACTATAAAAAATTTAGGACTTGGAGCAAATATACTCTTATGAAATAAAAACCAAGGGTTCGATTCACGATATGGAAAATAAAAGCGTACTTGGGGCCAGGTGGTTTGAGTTTCAACACCATGCTTGCTTTGCCATAGCAATGAATACTAGTTGTGGCTTTCAGCGTCTGTGATTGAAGAAGAGCAAATTAGGTATAGAAAAATGAGTCTTATACCAAAACTATTCAAATTTAAAAAAAAAAAAAAAAGCAAAATAGATTAAAAACAAATTAATGTTAAAAGTAATTGTCTATAATAAATTTTTTTAAATCAATATTATAGTTATTGATTATGATTTTAATTTAAAAAAATTTCTAATACTATAACCAATAACCGATATTAATTTAAATTTTTAATGTTGTAGATAATGATCGTAAGCGTTAATAATGTATGACAATATGATAAAAGAAACGCATTGTTTTGAATGTTATTTTAGTTTTTAATTTATATTTATATATCTATTTTAGCAGTGGACAACTGAACCCACCCGCCTCCTCCTCCTTATCTATCTTCAACGCCATCATCATCCAATCATCTTGATCCATGATGATATGCGATAAATGTTCACTGCAGATGCAGATGTGTGTCATGCCATGTATGTACAGTAATAATACAGGATATATTTTTCCTTAATTCCAAAAACTTCCTTGTTGCGCCACAGATGCTCCTGGCTATGAAGAAGTAAGACCAGATTTGGGTGAGCCTGAGGTATGCCTTTTTCTTATATTCCCATATGCTTAGTTGTTTTAACTAAAAATATAAGGTGTCTATCATGTTGGCGCATTTAGCTTTGCCAACCATTAAGATAGAGTATCCGTATGAATTATTTCTTTGGGACTGCAACGGGCTTTGGCTGAGGTGGGTACAATCCAGCCGAGTCATACCGGTCTAAGTTGATATTTCATACCTTGTATCATATTGATTTCAAAACTTGTAAAGTATAGTTACGCATTCGTGGTTACTGGATAAGAAGATCGAGATTCAACCATTGTCAAAAAACAAAATAAAACTGGTCAGATGGTCAGATACAGATGAGATTCATTCTGTTTCTTGTCACGACTTCTAATTTATTAGTTCATCAACATGGAGATTGACTGATGTTAAATTTGACTATCACAATCTTGGCTCGAGCTTCCATTTCATCTTGAATACCAGACTTTTAACATATCATGTACTTTACGGGTCGGTTCAGGTCAGAAAAGTGGATATCTTTCGAAGGGAGTTTCTGTTGTTGGTCTGAGAAAGTAAAAAAGGCAGACTTGCTGGATGGAAATATTGTGAACTTCGTCTTCCGAATCTGCTGCCCTTATTAACCAGGTACTACCTCTCTTCCTCTTCCTGTATATATAGTGAAATACCCGTTCTCGCACTACATGCCTCTGTTAGGTCTCCCTTGTGCCTTATAATATTGCAACAGAAATACCGTATTAAGAAGAAAGACATCCAGAAATTCCTTGTGAGGTATCTCGTCAGTGAGAGAGACAATTGCTGATGAAGAGTGATTTTGATTCCTCCAGAATTTGCATCATGGTTCTTAGGTTTTGGGTTTATTTACTCTAATGATGAGGAAACAATGACTGATTTTTCCTTTTTTTCCTGTTAATTTTGTCTGAAACTTGTCTGAAACTGGGGTTTTACAATTTTGTCGCATTTTGGATAGTACCTCATACTGAATTATTAAGGAATCACCAAACTCATTTTACAAGCTTTCCTAATTGCAAAGGGTGTATTATTTATATAGTCTGTTGTTTGATATTATTATTAGGTATATTATTCATTTCATGTTTCAACAATTTCTTTTTTTTTATTCTTAAATTTTTATGGGGTTTGATTGGAAACCCATGATTGAGAGTGAATTTTAGTTATGTTTGATTTACTAATTCTTTTGTTTATTTATGGGTGAATTTCAATCCTTGATTTTTTTAGGTTTTTGGGCTGAATATCTATTTGATTAAATTGTTTTTAAAATTGTTTTACATTATAAAAAACAATGAACAAGGATGTCTTCAACAATGTTTTTTTTTTTTTTAATTCTTAAAATTTCACGGGATTGAAATCTAGGGCTGTGGATTCCTGTTTTGGTGTTTTATGTTATAAAAAACAAAGATGTTTTCAACAATGTTTTTTTTCTTAAAATTTCATGGGATTTTGATTGAAACCCATGACTGAGAATTTAATTTGGTTATTTTGGTTTACTAATTCTTTTATTTATTTATGGGTGAATTTCAATCCTTAAAGCAGGTTTTAGGCTAAATATACCAAGCTCTTCTTGGTCGAAATCTAGGAATGCATGCAGTTTATGTTTTTAAAAACTATTTCCTGTTCTCAAAAAATAAGGAGAATAAATAAATTAGAGAGAACATGTTTGATTCTCCCGATTGTTTTTTGTTAAAAAGCATATTCACTTAAAAAACATTGAATTCAGCATGAGAACATTTTCGAGGAGAACATTATAATTGTGTTTCTATGTGTTTTAAAAAGTATTTTTTGATAATTGTTTTTTAAAAAAATAGGAATAAAGCAATACTTATAGTCAGTTTGGTTCTTGTTTTTAAAAATTGTTTTATGTTTTTAAATATAAAAAGAATAAGGAAAACATGAGAACATGTTTGGTTCTTTTTTTTTGTTATGAAAACACTAAGAATACAAAAAATATTTAATTTAGATAACAAAAACAGTTTTTAAAGAATACAAAAATGGTGTTATTTTTGTGTTTTTAAAAACTGTTATCAATAACTATTTTAAAAAATAGGAACCAAACATATCGCTAACCTAACATCAATTTTGCCCTTGAAGCATGACTCCGGTTCGAATCCTTACAAAACAGGTCACTACAACATAATATACAAAATGAATGAATAGATGTCAAAAAAACATTTCATCAATTTTCGGTTTCATTTTGATAAAAGTAAAGGATATATCGGATATATATCGATAAATATTTTTACATAAAAATCCATAAAACACAAATTAGATAAGATTCATGAAAATACTTTGAAAATTTTAAAAATTTAAATACTTATCTTTTAAAAATTATCATTGCACTTGAAAATCATTATAATTTTAAAATTTAAATATATATTATTAGAATTTATTCATTAAAAATAAATTATTATTATTCTAATTATGTTTTATTTTAAAAAAAAGATAATGTTATCTTTTAAAAATTTATCCTTCAATAAATATTAAAATAAAAATATATATTATTCAAATTTATTCATTAAAAATAAATTATTATTATTATTACATTTTATTATCATTACTTTATAATTAAAAATTATATTAATATTTAATATTTTATCTAATCAATTAATAATAATTTATAAAATATTATAAAATTATTAATTATTTATTTTTAATATATATTATTTTAAAAAAATTTAAACAATGAATATGAAAAAAATAAAACCATGTGCTAATTTATTTTTAAATAAAGATTAATGTTATAAAAAGTGAAAAGATGATTTATTTCAAATATATATTATTTGTATGCCTTAAATATCAAAAGTGAAGGGCTTGGTGGATAAGACTTGCCATTCTAGGATTTAGGAATGGGTTGAATCTAAAAAGACATCAACGATGTTACCGATATATCCGCGACATATATTATATTTTTCGATATTTCGTTAGGACTTGAACTTGAGACCCTCCCCTACATATAGAGTGGTAACAAAAGTAGGAGCCAAGCGAACTTTGAACATTCGAGTTGGGCTTGTTAATTTATGAAGCGAGCTCGGGCAGAGCGAGCTTTTGAGCGAGCTAAAATCGGGCTCAGGCTTGGCTTGATTTAAAAGGCAGCGAAATTTGAATTATTTCGTTTTCATATGAACATTTCGAGCTCCGGCCAATCAGGAAACCTATACAAGTTATATTATAATCAATCCCATCATTTCGGTCATATACTTTTTAACTTTTTATAATCAATCGATAACAAATACATCAATTAGGAAATAATTATCTATAGGTTGTTTTACCTTAGTTGATTTAGCAATTGATGCTAAAGTGTTAAAGCCACCCTCCTTGACATTTGTTTCCCTTTATGGATTACGAGAATTCCTTCTTTAGCTTATTTATGAAAAATTATGAAATAGAGGAACTAAAACAAGTATAAGTGCAGTGAAGAAATAAGATACCTGAGAATCATTTAATTAAAACATGATTGATTTTAATCAATTATCTAAATAAAAGAAATAATATATCGACAAGATGCATAAGCAAACTCTTTAGTAAGCTCTACAGCAAAATCATCTACCGGATCCCAAACTACGGTACCACGATCAGTTCGGAGGCGTAGTTTTGAAAACTACTCGGACCAATCGGTCACAATAACAATAATTTCTATCGAAATTATTCTTTAAAATGACTATGCCGGGCTAGTTTGTCATAGCCATTCATGGCTGTAAAAACAAGGCTAACCGAGGGTGAGAGAGAACCCCTACCTCTCGAGTGCGGTCATTCCTTTGTTGCAAGTCTGTTTAGTAAATGGAAGCAGTGGATTCTCTTTCCTTTTCCGTTGTCTTTCTTCTTTCTTTCTTTTTCTTTTTCTTTTTCCCTTTTTCTCTCCTCTTTCCCCCCATCGAACAAATTGCTTTAGGTGGAGATTACTTATCTAGGTGTAGAACACCTCTTCTTTCTCTCCTCGTGACATAACATCCCACATGTCATTCATGCCCACTTTCCCACCACTATCCTCTCATGCAAGATAGAAGTGTGACACTTGGCTTCCACCCAAGTGCCAAGTGTCCTCTTCTCAGGTGCCACATGGCATGCATTTCATGCCATGTCACCTCTCATTGTCAGTTTGTCTGAAAATACGTTGCAAATTCAGAGGCCTTCTGGATGGCAAATTGACTATGTATAGATTTAGCGAGACGAACTCAGCGGTGTCAGCGTCATCATCTGAGATCTAGAGAAATTCCCAGGTTTACAACCCGTGTCTATCATTTTACTTTATCCGGGGTCTCACATGTGGGTCAAAGATAGGTAGGGGCTGACTATTGTCCCGAGGACGACCTCTACGTCCTCTTCCTCAATTTGCCATCTACATATGTTAAATAGCAAATTGAAGTTTCTTTCTTGTCTAACTAATAGTGCATGTGCCACTACTAATAGACCCCACATCCCGAACTATCATGTTCATTTTGTTCTTCGAACCTCTAAGGTTATATTTTCTAACCCTAGTGTTCATCTTTTCCTATATACATTCTTCCATGTATATAATTCACACAATCACACAATAACGCAACATGTTAAGCACAAAACACAAAACACACAACACACAACAATGCATGATCTAAACCCGTGCCCATCGAGTCCTAGGTATTCAAACTGTGAAGTTGGTATAAGGTCCATACTTATGGATACCCACACCCAGAACTACCCTAGGTAATAGTTTACTAGGCTGATACCAATTTGTAGCGCCCCCAAATTTCGGGGGTCATTTTTTCAACTATTCCAGTCCCTCTCTAGAGAAACCAAAATGGGAAGTAGCCCATTTATTTGCATTCTTCTTTACTTCTTTCAATTTTTCATGAATTTCCTCCAATCCCACTGCCTCATAAAATTTATCTATGAACAATAAAAGTCAGGAAATAGTAACATTTACCTTTATGCAGTCCGAAACTAAGTTTTATTACAAAACTTATTATTTACATAATCAAAACTGGATATTAATCAGAATATTACAAAACAAAATATTAGGCCACAATCCGGCCTTTTTCACAACAAAACCCTTGGACCTGTGTCTTCTCCCAGTGTACCTCCAGTACCTGAAAAATATTTGCCCACGATGGGGTGAACAATGCCCAATAGAAAATTCTCCTACAAAGGCTACTTCCCACCAAAAATGCACATGTAATGGCGTACATAAAACATCAAATCATATTCCATATAAATAATGCAATCCTATATAGAATGTTATGTGTCATGCATGAGATGAGACTTCTCATGCCCACAACCCGAGTCCCGACTGACTCCCTCACATTTGCAACGCTAAGTGTGGAGACCAGTCATTGGTGTTTCATGATGACTTAAACTGATGGACAACCCTCAATGTGTAATTTAGTTTATCAAATCCTGTGTGTTTATTTGGTTGCGTTGGGCTCTCAGCCGGGCTCCGCCACGCCTTCCCGACTACACTTTTCGCGAACTTTCATGTTGGATACATATCATATGCTTGACCAGCCACACGTGATTATTATTGTTTTACACAACCGTGAGTCTCGATTTTGGATGTTGTCACATTTCCAAGCTCACCACACATTCACCAAGAATTGTGAATAATAGAACCATGCACCCACAACTGACTTGACGCGATATGACCGTGCATATGAAATGCAATCATGTCATTTCATGCGATGTCATGCTACATGCATAATAAGAGCTACATGCAACATTTATGAATTTCGGATAATTATATTTCCTACATATAATTTCCATTTATCACAATTTCCATGTTAATACATCAACAAGTACATATAACGAGTTTTACACACAACAACATATTATTTATTTTCCAAACAATTACACACAGCTGGCCCAAATCTCGGATCCATCATAAAATAAGGCACACTCTTGGTCCAGCCATGGGTATATCAATAATTTTGGTTCAGTGACGCGGATCACTGTGACATCAAAAACACAAAAAACAAAGCCGGAGACCTCGGTCTAGTCCTGGCTTAAATCCCCACACGGTTAGGTGCGCGAAGCGATCCAAAATGACCAATAGCCGATGCGAATCTTGGGGATCGAATCACGCGACATCCGGCCCGAAGACAACCTATGTCATTGCATGGCTTTTAGGCTAAAAATATTCCAAGTGGGAAAAGTGCTGCCTCACGCTAGGTTTGTGAAACTCCCGAGATTTTGGGTACCCGCAGCGTGGCCGCGATACATGGATCGACTTTTCTTCTCGAGGCATTCGAGCTCACGGTGTCGGAATGCGAGAAAATCCCCATTTCTTTCCTCTCTATAGTTTTCCTCTATCTCTTTCCTTGTTTTTTTTTATTTTTTCCTCACCTGTCTCCTTCCTTTCCTTCCTTATCCCACTTTAGATTGCTTCATTCTGTTTGTTCCTCTCGTTTTTTCATCTCATTTTCCTTTTATTTTTATTCTCTCGTTTTCTCATCTTTGTTTCTCTTTTCTCCTCCTTCTAGCTTCTCCTGCCGTATGGTTCAAGTGGGGAAACCCCACTTTCTCGACTTTCACTTGTCATGCCATGTTTTTCTTCCTTATTTCTTTGTTTTCTTTTTCCTTTTATTACATCATGCTAACATGGCTCGAAGTGAGCCATTTATTCTGAAGTGCACCACATGGCTCTTGCCGCGTGTCGCCTCTAGTTCATATGGCATCCACATGAGCATCATGCCATGTGTCACTGACCTCAGATGCTATGAAGCGTGAAATTCGAATATTTGATTCGGTAGGATAAGCCGTTCGAGAAAAATTCGACGGGGGGAAGTTGTACTCTCCTTAGGAGATCTGAAATTTCCGGTTTGAGCAGAAGTGTTGTTTACCCCTTGTTTAGAAAAATTGAATTTTTAAAGTTTACCACCATTTTAGCGATTTTCCCATGCATCATGAAATCTGTACAAATGTGACATTTACCTACTAATACCATGCTACATATATAATAGTGCAATATGCATATGCTTACCTACTCATGCATATTAACCCATGCATCAGTGGACATTTATATCCTTGAATATTACATAAATTCAATTTAAATCATACAATTCATATAACTTATCTACTTGCTACATACATTGACATTTACAAGTCATCACCAATCGGGTAATGGCTTACTTTATCCTTTAGGTCTAATTGTGACACCATGTCCACAAATAGCCTACTACCAAGCCATGCAATTACCTCAATCATACACAAACTCATGAATTTCCTAAGCCTATGGATAATTATATCAACATGCATATAATTACCAAACAACATACCACCAATTTCAAGGTATTAGACCGCACATCATCACAGCAAGCAATATGCACACTTGGTGCTACCAATCAAATTATCAAAAAATATGCTTAGGCGCAAAGTCCATTCAAAGGAATATGGCCAAATTCTAGACCCAAGGAGCATTCCATAGAGTCGAGAACGCAAATTTGGAGTGCGAATGACGAGTTATCTGATTGCAAGCCATGAGAAGAAAATTAGCAACATTGTAGCACCTAAAGCAACGAGGCTACTGCATTTCATCATTTTGGACATAATATGAGCTCAAATTACATTAAACTATAATGGATGGATTCTGAGATAAAGGAAGCTTTCCATAGAGTCCAAACGTGCAAATCGGGAGTTCGGACAAGAAAGTTATGGTCATCGAAAGTTAGAGGAAGCTTCACATGAGCAGTGAGCCTACATGACGTGGAACCTACATGATTATTTTGAGGCACATTAAGACTCCCAGTGCATCGGGTTTTTGACCCAAACCTCATCTCGGAAATAACCCTTTCCAGCAGGAACAAACTCGCCCCAATTGAGACCCCAGTCGGCCAAAACATGGCACAAAGCCATCCCAAACTAAGCAAATCAACTTCAAATAACAGAAAAGCTGGACATTATAGTGAAGAACCAAAGAAAAATCAATTTTTTTTCCTTTTGGCGTTTGAGCATATCAAACAGCCCAGGGCTCGAGAAAGACCAAGCGACTCCTAGATGGAAAATAAATCGAGTATGAAGGTTCCTATCTCTTGGAAAACGAAACTGAGAAGACGGAGCCTCAAAACCCCTGGCCTCTCGAACTTTTTGCTCGAATTTCGATGAAAACTCACTGTGGTTTTGGTGTCGCGTGTTTACTCAAATAGTCACTCCAACTTTAAGTCTTGGCTTAATACGAGACGACCACCCGAGCTCCGTAGATCTTAGAGAGAAGTCAGAGCTTCTCTCTCTACACCCTCTCTTCTACCTCTCCTATGCGTGAAGACGAGAAGAATGGGCTTTTCCCATTTTTGCCGCTTCTTTATTTAATTAACACAAAGTTTGTTAAGTGGCACATGCTGATGCCACGATGTCCACTCAAGTCCGGGTTTGTTTCTGTCCCGAAACTATTTATTTCTTTTCAATTCAATTTATTTAAATGAACTTAGCTCGACCATTTCCCAGCTCAGAGATTTTCGTAAAAATCTAGTCCTTAGAAATCAGCGGCAGCTCTGCATGGAAATTCGAAAAAATTCGATTGTGTCGAGTGACCAGGCTTTTACGGGTCACTAGATTCGTGAGACGAATCCAATGGCGCAATCCGTTTTGTCATCTAGATTTAGAGAATTTTCTAGGCTTCACTGAGTCATTCCAGCAACTTTACTATTCTTGTCGTTTTTCAAAAATTTTTAAATTTTCTAAGGTTTACAATTTCAGGATTCTTAAGACTGATTTTATGAAAGAACGACCTAATGTAATGACAATGTATTATAGTGCTTTATACACACTTTCAAACTCAAACTATAAGGATTTACCAAGATAAATTGTTCATAGAAATTAGTGATGAATGTAGAGAAATTCTTAGAAATAATGAGAGACCTCAAAGGGTTACAGGATATGATAGGAATTCCAAAAAATTACATTTTAAGTCTTGAAGATGATATTCCTAAAGAAGATTGTATACAAAGAATTGATTTACCCATATTTCGGGAAAATTCCTTAATAGGAAATAATATCAGAAAAATACAAGGAGAAATAGTTTTCAAAGAATAAGAGAAGAGGTACATTTACCTTTACGATAAAGGAAATTATTACAATGGAGAAAGAAGTTGAAGAAAGCAAGAATTTTAATAGATATAGGTGTAGTTGCAACCATATACAAACGAGATAAATGTGATGTTGGAAAATATAACAAACTAACAGCATAAATTGCACATTGACATTGGAATATATGTTTAAAGGTGAAATATATAGATTATAATGAATATGTTTGTTTAGTTGCTATAGTATAACAGAACATTAAGGAAATGGAACTATGATATTCTCTTGAAATAGTTTCGATTAGATAAATATAAGATTACAGAAGGAATATAAATATATGAAGTGAGACATATGTATTTTCCTAGAAAGACAAAAATGAAAGAGAAATTACATTCTCTACTATGAATTTATATTGGTAAATATTCTAGAAACTAGAGTTATATACACATGTGGATTAGTAGACATAGGATCATAAATAACAATATTTAAAAGCTTTTTTATTAAAAGAATCAAAGATAATAAAATCTATATAAAATGTATAATTGAAATAAAGGAAAATTACAAAACAAAAGAAAATTATTGAAATAATGATCCATAATAAAATAATAATTAAATAGGAAAAGTTTACCATGTGACAAGTATAGAATGTGATGTTATGTTAAAGGAATGACTTTTTACAATAATTCTCAATATATCAACGAATAATTTATACTATAATATTCAAAACACCTGTAACCCTTGGATAAAGTACCTAGAATATTAAAACCTTTTAGGATAAATTATATGACCAAAAAAGCTAGAAAATTGAGAATAGAAAATAAAAACATCTATTACTTATAAAGTAATAGTCCATGACACATGTGAAAAATTGAAAGAAAATTTTAGTAATAACCCTTTAAAATATTGAGAAAAGATAAAAATCTACTATAAATTAGAAATGATAGATCCTGATAAGGTTATTAGAGTCATACCAATGATATATTCACAAGAAGATATAGAAGACTTTAAAATACAAATTAATGAATTAATGCAAATGAATCTAATAAGAGAGAAAGTAAAAGCTACATAGTAATACACTTTCATGGTAGAAAACATAATCGGATAAAAAAGAAAAACAAGAATGGTGATAAAATATGAGAAGTAAATAAAAATACTAAATTTGGTGATATTATATTCTAAATAAGAAAAATATTAATAAATTTGTAAGAAAGAAAAATCTATGATAGTAAATTTGATTGCAAATCGGGATTTTAGCAGTAAAATGAATAATAACAGTATACAATCACATTTAAAGTACACCTAGGAGTCATTATGAATGAGTGCAGCCACCTTTTGGATTAAAAAAGTACTCCTCAAGTTTTCAAAGAAAAATGGATAAAATATTATAGGTAATCATCTTTTTATAATAGTATAAATTGATGATATGTTAATGCACTTTCACGATAATGAGAAATATCATAAAAAACATTTAAATATTTTCCATGTATTCTGTAAAGAACATGACATAGTTCTTCGAGAAGAAAGTTGAAATCAAGAAAAAAATAGAGGATTTCTATGAATGATAATAGATTCTGAAGGTATAAAACTGCAATCACATATAGCTTAAAAAATATTCCCTAATGAATTGAGAACCAAAGAAATTATACAAAATTTTTTAGGATGTTTAAGTTACTCCTCTGATTTTATAAAAGATTTAGCAAAAGAAAGACAGGAATTACAAAAATTGTCAACAAAGAAAAACCAAACATGATGGAATGAAAAACATACTACAGTAGTTAAAGATTGAAAAATATATGTTTAGATTTACCAAAATTAAGATTACCAAATGAAAATGACAATTTAATATAAGCGGATGCTTGATTAAGTATTAAGCAATTTTGAAATGATTTAGAGGAGAAACATATCGTTATACAAATTAGGACCTTTAATAATAATTATATTAATTATGATATTAATGAGAAAGAGTTACTTGCAATAATAAAGATTAATAAATTTGAAATTATTCTTATTTCCTAAACCTTTTATAATAGAAATGATAATACTCAGGATTCTTGAGATTCATAAGAAATAACACGGGGAAAAGAGTATAAGCTAGGAGATTGTTTAGATGTGAGACTCTTCTTGAATTATTATAATTTAAGATTGTACATATAAAAGGTATTGACAATTTTCTTGTAGAATTTTTGAGCAGGAATGTCGAATAAAATCTAGGGAATTTACGTGTCTCCATGTCGATATGGCTGAAGGAATGAATGTAATCTCTAGAAATTATAATAGATATTTATTTCAATTGAAGAAAAAGTAATAAATTTATAAAAAGATATCAATGATATAAGGTCTAAATCATATATTTCACAAAATCTCCTTGAAAAATGGTTTGAAAGATTAGGAGAAATGATAACGAGGACAGATGATGTTTCCTCAGTCTCCTCAGAGACCAAAAACATCAATAAGGTAGGCTTGGATATGTCGTCCAATTCAGGAAAAAGCCAGGCAACAACAGTTGCTGATAGCATTAGGATAGGAGATATATCCTTTTTTATACAGAAGAAAAATATCTCGAGGCCTTGAGGAAATCGCATCCTTCAAAATGATAAAAGCTTGAAAGATAACAGTCACCTAAATGATAGACTCCTCTCAAAAGGAGATAATTCAAATGAAACCCTCTTCTTTCCTGAAGAAAAAACATAAAATATATCCATAATCTCTTCAATAACATTGTCTGATATGGAAAGAAAGTATTTGACTTTCTCCGAATTTATCTATAACAACCCTAATGGAAATGAGTATTACCAGACCTCTATTGAGTCTATCTACCCAAGAATAATAATCACAAAAAAGACTAATCCTTTATTTGTTCAAGATGCCATGGATTTAGTTTTGTTGGCGAATCTATTTAATCCTAGTGTGAGAAATATAATGATACCTCCAATTCAATTATGTAATATGACGAGACGTGAGCTTCTCACATGAAAATTATTTATATTAGTCTGAATATAATGAAGATAGTAGGAGCCATGCATCAAAGCCTATTTATCTCATCACAATAAATATAGCGAGTGAAAGTCTAAGATTTCAAACCTAAAAACAAGGATATTATAACAGACAATGGACAAAGACAAGGAGAGCATTGGGGATAAAGGCAGTGCTTGGAATAATGACAGATCTGAGAAAAAGGGTACTCAAATCCATTGTACAACAAACATTTGGATAATGTCGCTAGCGATGCGGAAAAGCTAGAGGATAGAGAATGATGACAAAAAAACATTGAGTGGACCAATTTATTGTACTTGACAGGTCGGATGACAAAAGATGAAGAGTAAGAGTTACTTGGATTTACTCTTATATCAAAATTGTTTTTCCTTTTAAGAATTTAAACAAGAAATAAATATTACAATGATTCTCTTTCTGCTATTTGTTAGGGGTTACCTTTTAAAAGTGTATTCTTAAAAAATAGCGTTAAGGTGTAATTAAAAAATAAAATAGAAATATAAGTAATTCTTTATTTCATAGAAATTGAGTTGAGGTCTTTTTTGAAATAGAGTTTACTCTTATGTCAAAATTGCTTTTTCTATTAAAATTTATGAGAAATAAAATATTAAATGATTCTCTACTATTTTGCAAAGGATTACCTTTTTAAAATGTATTCTTACAAAAATAGTGTTAAAATTTAGTAATTAAAAAAATAAAAATGAAAATATCGTAATTCTTCTTATTTCCTTAAATTGAGTTGATCTTTTTAAAATATGAGTTTATTCTTATATCAAAATTGTTTTTTCTATTTAAAATTTAGAAGTAAAATAGTAACATAATTTGTCAGTAAAACCTAACTCAAATGGTTAAAGGTTCAGTCGGACATGAAAATAGAAGGGGAGTTTGAGATTATAGTTTCGATGAGAATAAATTTATGAGAATATATTACTATGATGTAAAGCGAGAATGAATAAATGTAAAAAATAAAATAAAAAAGTACTAACATAATTTAAAATTTTATTTATATTCTGATCATTTAAGAACATAATTGAGTTTTTGGTCTTGACTCTTTAAGTGTGTATATTTATTATTTAAAGGGCAGCGAATAGCAGCAGCATATAATAAATTATTTTGAGAAAGAAATATTGCTTGCAATAATAATGTCATTTATTAATGTGCCAAAAATCTTTTACCATTTATTAGCCAATAAAAACCCAACGAGAATTATTATATTTATGGGAGGAAATGCATCTTTGGAGGTAGGGATGATGAAGAATATGGAAGAAAGCGAGCGAAGGAGGCGAAGCTTAAAATGGAATGCAAAAGATTGAAAGAGGAAAACAAGCAGCTCGGACTACCTACGTCTGTATTAAGATCAAAGGCCATATTCGACTCGCTCTTTGCCCGCCTCGCGGTTCGCAAAATGTGTAGGACCTGCAATAGCTTCTTTCAGCAAATCGGGTTCCGCGCCACGAGGAATCGGTGAGATGTTGGTGTTAGGAGGCGAAGGGGTTTAGGTTTCCCATTTAAATTGTTTCAAAAACCGCGAACGGACTTAGTGGATTCGAGAAGAAGGTTGAAGTTGTAGTTGAGATTTCGTTGTTTCAAGAAGAAGAGGACCGGCAGAGGCACATACGCTACGTAAGGTCATCTTGGTTAGTTTCTTTCATTCTTTTTTTTTAGTTGCTGACATATCTTCTATGTTTTCTTGTGTGTTTGCTTTGATTATTGCTTTTGACACAGCTTTGTGGGCCAGTTTTTGAATTGAAGAAATAAGAAGGATACATTTTAGTGATGAGCAAGTAAAAGGAATTATAACTTTTATAAAAAATAATGCGAATGTGTAAGTCTTGTCATAAATTACACTTTAGGAAGTGCGGCACGGGATCATTTCTGATACTCCAATCGCGCGATATTAGAACGGGATACGGCGATTCTCGCTGCAGTGCGGTTTTGTTGGGGGGCGGAATACATGCATCTCTGACCATTAGCCCCCTTCTCCTTGCCTTGCTCTGGCCCAGCTCGTTGAGGGCGTGTCGGGTTTTGGGCGCAGCCGATTCGATTAATCCAATTCCCTGCCCTGGGCCCGATCCCGCAATCCGTGAGGCTAAGATGGCCCGACCCGATAACCTCCTTTTCTTGCTGCGTTGGAGGGATCCTCATCCGCCTTGCCTTGAAACAGTGGGCCTTGCTGCTTTAAACTTATGGCATGGGCTTTGGCTGGCAAAAAGCCTTGGAGGCCATGGGCTTCGGCCCACCTCATCCCCATGATGAAGGCCTGGACTAGTGGACTTGGTGATTTGATTCCTCTTCTCCCCCAAAGTATTTTGGGTGACATTGGGATATAGATGGCCCCCAACACTTTAACTTCTGGCTGGCTGCCTTCTGCACCTGCCATTGACCCGCCCTTTCCCTCTGCACCACTCGGGGAATGTGCCTCTTTGCTTCCCTGTCTCAACTCAAGCGCATCTTCCTTGTCTTCCATTCTGGGTTATGCATTTCTGTTTCTCTTCTGATTCTGCAACAGTAATTACCTCCGTTACCCTTGGTTGGATCTCCCCACCATAATTAGTTTCGTAGCTTCTGGCCCCCGCTGGCAGAATAACGAAGTAGGTTTACCAGATCCTTTCTGTTTAGAAGATTTTCATTGAAGCATTTCTTGTCCATGGCTACAAAGCCTCCACAGCTATCTCGATTATTGCAAAATTTCTTCTGTCCCACAGGTGTAGAAGCCCAACCACTCTTATCCAAGCTTTCTTGGTTTGGCCATTATATCATACAACCAGTTGACGGAGTCACCTTTCCAATAGCAAACTTCTCCCTACAGATCAAGCTTACCATTCTCCATAACCCAATCTGCCTCTTCCGTTAAATCAAAGCCCATGAAGAATAGGTTCTGATTTAAGGGATGGAAAAACATGATTCCCCTTCAACCTCCACGCCTTCTTGGCCCAAGCTTCCATCTCTGAAGATATCGTGTTTGTTCTGGCTTAGACTTCCAGCTTCCCACCTCCATTTTTAGCATCCCAAATCCTTTAATATGTAATCGCTGATATCCAGCCATAATGCATCCTGATAATTTCCGGCTGCTCTTGTATCCGCACATGGCTGCTCTATTGAACTCTGAAAAGAAAGGGAGAAGAAAAAAGAAAAAAGCTGGCCTTTGATTTACTTGAGAGTGCATAAGGTAGACTGGCCATCAATCCCTTTTCTATTAGCGTTGAATGATGAGAGCTGCAACAATGGGGCTTTGTAAGTTCCTGGGCGAGCTAAGAAAAATATTAATAATAATAATTGTTCTCACAGAAAGATTTTTGTCTATGCTTTTCAATTAGTTTGCACCTAAACTGGTTTTTATCCTTTGCATCTTAATAATGTAACTGTGCTTGATTCTCAGGTTTTATGTTTGATTTATCTATGTATTTTATCCTTCTAATTCAAATTTTCATTAAAACCATGTTATAAGTAACAGATGGCTCAAGTTTTGTTCTGGGGCTTGGCATTGGAATCATGTACATGTCAGCTGGGAATGCCGAAATCAGGAAGCTGAACGCAAGCATGGATGAGACTGTGAAAGTGGTTCAGGAATTAAAGACTGAACTTTCCAAAAGAAAATCATCCTGTAATCTGCAAGTTTCAGTGAAGCAGACACTAATCCAAAAGAAAATTAGAGGCAACATACTCAACAAGTCGTTGCTAAGTCAGAGTACGAAACCAAGATGCTAATGATACAAATATTTCTTCTCTCCTTTAATTGAGGATGGTGGTATAAGTAATGTTCTTACTGAGCCACCGCCAGAAATCAGCAAATGGATCAACTGGAAGCAGAGCTTGAGTTTGAACTACAAAAACTTGCTTGTTGTGCCACAGATGCTCCTGGCTATGAAGAAATAAGACCAGATTTGGGTGAGCCTGAGGTATGCCTTTTTCTTATATTCCCATATGCTTAGTTGTTTTAACTAAAAATATAAGGTGTCTATCATGTTGGCGCATTCAGCTTTACCAACCATTAAGATAGAGTATCCATATGGATTATTTCTTTGGGACTAAAGTTTTTTTCATTTTGATTTCTTGACAGAAAGTTTCTGTCATTCTATTTTAAGCAGAATTGAGGACTTGATACACTAAATAATGACTCATGAGTAAGATGCAGGTGTCTTTTGTTCTAGTTGGTGATTTATAACAGCATCCCTGTTACCAAAGTATTGTTCTAAATGGGTTGAACTTTTCAGTTTTTAGCATTTGTAGCAGCCACCATATCTAAATTGTTGTGTATAAATTGGTTAAAACCAAAACCTTGCAACCCTCTGATCTTCACAGTTAACCCATTTCATTTCTTATTTTTGAACTATTCTTTAAGATTTTCTAAATCAGTTATTACTTCTTTCAGTGGACTTATTAATTTTGTGGATTCTGAAAAAACCTTCAGTCAGTAAAACCTATGCTTAATATGTATGATGAATGGTCGAGTTTGTTCCTCCCTTAAACTATGCTTCTTCCCTAAATACAATGTGTTGTCTTAGATGGACCTGGAAAATGTTGTGCACGCTCAAGAAGTTTCAGCCAAAGGGTTTCATGAAATGGAAGGTCAGAGTTCGGATTCTTATCAGTTCCATGGTGTATTGCCAGCTGAACTGGATCAGAAACTGTGCCATGTGCTCATTGAACAGCAGGAAAATCAAATGGTGGAGCTGGAGTTTGAACTGTACTTGGCCCAGTCCAAACTACATGAAAAAGGAGCAGAACTCCAGGCACTGAAAGACCGTGTTAAACGCCTAAATGAATTCTTTATGTCGACTTCCTCAGGCAATATTTCCCTTATAAATATTACCTTAAGTTACCTGGTTTCTATTGTTTTTTTCCTTTCAATTCTTCCACCTTACTACAAGTATTGGAACCTTTTGCATGATGATGAAATGGCCCCTGTGTCAATTAGACACCCGGTTTCTAAGACGCTTGACATTGTTTCGCAGATGATGAAGCTGAATCACAGGTGGAACAATAGAGCCCCATCAATGGAAATTCCAGTTACGACACTGGAAACGACTCAAAAAGATCAGCTGTTGGGATGAAAAGGGCCCTTGATTCTGAAGCGTCTAGTTACTATGTAAAACGACACTTATTCCCAGGTAATTGAACGGAAAAATCATATAATGATGTCAAATAAAGCAAACCTTAGATTGGAGCCATACAAATAAGCTGGTAGGGCTCTAGTATGCATTATCTTCTGCATATAACGATAGTATCGACATTTTCATTCTCTTTTTGTACCTATCAAAGAGAATGAAAATGCCGACTCTGAAGTGAAGCATAACAAACTCTCTTTATTTATTTGTAACCCACCTCAGACTACTGACTTAAGTTATTTGTGTTTTTGTATTTTTTAGATTAAAAAAAACTAGGAACTAAATGTGTTTTTTATGTTTTTATTATTCTTGTTTTCGAGAAAAATAGTTTAAAATCATAAACAAATAGGCTTAATATATAGTTACTAGTTTTATTTGGATGATTTGATTAAAATACCTTTTGAAAATCTAATTTGGAAATTGTCTCTTATTAATTTTAGTGCAGAGTTGGATAAAAAATATATTTTATTTTTCTCTAATATAACATTTTCTTCTAAGAGGTAATATAAATATAAAAATGAAAAAATTTATTTTTATCCAAAACAAGTACTTTTAAAAAACTACCACATGGAAAAAGTTAGATTCTAAATTAGATTTAAGATTATTTATTTTTATTTTCTTTTGGTTTAACTATATCTTTGGTTGTAGGGGCATTTCTTTAGGTATATCCTGGCAATAATATGAAACAAATCAACATATGGCGCCAGTGAGCGAACATACATACATACTAAAGAGGCGCCCGACCATAAAAAATAAAGTATCAATTCTTTATAAAAAATTTAGGGACTTGGAGGCCAATACTCTTATGACCAAAAACCAAGGGGTTCGATTACGATATGGAAAATAAAAAGCGTGTACTTCCCGGGCCAGGTGGTTTGAGTTTCAACCCGACAGCGCTTGCCATAGCAATGAATGCTAGTTGTGGCTTTCAACGTCTGTGATTGAAAGAAGAGCAAATTAGGTATAGAAAAATGAGTCTTATACCAAACCTATTCAAATTTAAAAAAAAAAAAAAGCAAAATAGATTAAAAAGCAAATTAATGTTAAAAGTAGTGTCTATGATAAATTTTTTAAATCAATATTATAGTTATTGATTATGATTTTAATTTAAAAAAATTTCTAATACTATAACCAATAACTTCGATATTAATTTAAATTTTTTTTTAATGTTGTAGATAATGATCGTAGCGTTAATAATGTGTATGACAATATGATCGAAACGCATTGTTTTGAATGTTATTTTGGTTTTTAATTTATATTTATATATCTATTTTTAGCGAGTGGACAACCTGAACCCACCCGCCTCCTCCTCCTTATCTATCTTCCAACGCCCATCATCACATCACAATCATCTTGATCCAACGGTCGATATTGCAGTAAATGTTCACTTTGAATCTGGATGTGTCATGCCATGTATGCGATAATAATCTGAGGATATATTTTCCTTAATTCCAAAAACTTCCTTGTTGCGCCCTGGTCTCGGCTATGAAGAAGTAAGACCAGATTTGGGTGAGCTGAGGTATGCAGCACCTTATATTCCCATATGCTTAGTTGTTTTAACTAAAAATATAAGGTGTCTATCATGTTGGCGCATTTAGCTTTGCCAACCATTAAGATAGAGTATCCGTATGAATTATTTCTTTGGGACTGCAACGGGCTTTGGCTGAGGTGGGTACAATCCAGCGAGTCATGATCTAAGTTGATATTTCATACCTTGTATCATGTTGATTTCAAAACTTGTAAAGTATGATTCTGCATTCATTAGTTACTGGATAAGAAAGATCGAGATTCAACCATTGTCAAAAACAAAATAAAACTGGTCAGATGGTCAGATACAGATGAGATTCATTCTGTTTCTTGTCACGACTTCTAATTTATTAGTTCATCAACATGGAGATTGACTGATGTTAAATTTGACTATCACAATCTTGGCTCGACTTCCATTTCATCTTGAATACAGACTTTTAACATATCATGTACTTTGCGAATTGGTTCAGGTCAGAAAAGTGGATATCTTTCGAAGGGTTTCTGTTGTTCGGTCTGAGAAAGTAAAAGGCAGACTTGTACTGGATGGAAATGATATTGAACTTCGTCTCGATCTGCTGCCCATATTAACCAGGTACTACCTCTCTTCCTCTTCCTGTATATAGTGATACCGTTTCTCGCACTACATGCCTCTGTTGATTCTCCTTGTGCCTTATATGTTGCAACAGAAATGCCATGTTAAGAAGAAGGAACAATCAAAGTGTGACCAGGTATCTACGTCAGTGAGAAGGGAACAATTGCTTATGAAGAGTGATTTTGATTCCTCAGAATTTGCATCATAGTTCTAGGTTTTAGGTTTATTTACTCTAATGATGAGAAACAATGACTGATTTTCCTTTTTTTCCTGTTAATTTTGTCTGAAACATCTGGAAACTGAGGTTTTACAATTTTGTCGCACATTTTGGATAGTACCTCATACTGAATTATTAGGAATCACCAAACTCATTTTACAAGCTCCTAATTGCAAAGGGTGTAGTATTATTTATAGTCTGTTTGTTTGATATTATTATTAGGTATATTATTATTCATTTCACATGTTTCAACAATTTCTTTTTTTTTTTTAATTCTTAAAATTTTTATGGGGTTTGATTGAAACCCATGATTGAAGTGAATTTGGTTATGTTTGATTTACTAATTCTTTTGTTATTTATGGGTGAATTTCAATCCTTGATTTTTAGGTTTTGGCTGAATATACTATTTGATTCATGTTTTTTAAAATTGTTTTCTGTTATAAAAAACAATGAGAACAAGGATGTCTTCAACAATGTTTTTTTTTTTTTAATTCTTAAATTTCCGATTTAAATCTAGGGCTGTTGGATTCCTGTTTTTTGAGAATTGTTTTATGTTATAAAAATAAAGATGTTTTTCAACAATGTTTTTCTTAAAATTTCAGTGGGATTTTTGATTAGAAACCCATGACTGAGAATTTAATTTGGTTATTTTAGTTTATAATTCTTTTATTTATTTATGGGTGAATTTCAATCCTTAAGCTTGGGTTTTGTTAAATATGCCAAGCTACTGTAGGTCGATCTGAGGCACATCTGGTTTATGTTTTTAAAGCTACATTCACTTGTTCTCAAAAAATAAGGAGAATAAATAAATTAGAGTATGTTTAGATCTAGAGTTGTTTTTGTTCTAAAAACATAAAAACACAAAAACATTGAGTTTCTTATAACAAGAACATTTTCGGAAACATTATAATTGTGTTTACATGTTTTAAAAAGCTATTTTGATAATTGTTTTCAATAGGAGGCAAAGCAAGCCCTTATAGTCGGTTTGGTTCTTGTTTTTTAAAAATTGTTTTATGTTTTAAATATAAAAAGAATAAGGAAAAGCAATGAGAAACGTGTTTGGTTCTTTTTTGTTATAAACACTAAGAATACAAAAAATATTAAATTTAGAGAACAAAAACAGTTTTTAAAGAATACAAAAATGAATTGTTATTTTTTTGTGTTTTTAGCTTCATTATCAACAACTATTTTAAAAAATAGGAACCAAACATATCGCTAACCTAACATCAATTTTGCCCTTGAAGCATGACTCCGGTTCGAATCCTTACAAGCAGTGACTCTGACACCAGCCTCTGAAATGAATGAATAGATCATCAAAAAAAACATTTCATCAATTTTCGGTTTCATTTGATAAAGTAAAGGATATATCGGATATATATCGATAAATATTTTACGCAAAAATCCGCAAAACACAAATTAGATAAGATTCATGAAAATACTTTGAAAATTTTAAAAATTTAAACCCACTTATCTTTTAAAAAATTATCATTGCATAGAAAATCATTATAATTTTAAAATTTAAATATATATTGTTTATTATTAAAAATAAATTATTATGTTTGTTATGTTTTTATTTTAAAAAAAAAGATAATGTTATCTTTTAAAAATTTATCCTTCAATAAATATTAAAATAAAAATATATATTATTCAAATTTATTCATTAAAAATAAATTATTATTATTATTACATTTTATTATCATTACTTTATAATTAAAAATTATATTAATATTTAATATTTATCCTAATCAATAATAATTTATAAAATATTATAAAATTATTAATTATTTATTTTAATATATATTATTTTTAAAAAATTTAAACAATGAATATGAAAAATAAAAACCATGTGCTAGTTATTTTTTAAAATAAGATTAATGTTATAAAAGTGAAAAGATGATTTATTTCAAATATATATTATTTGTATCGTAAAAATATCAAAAATTTGAAAGGGCTTGGTGGATAGGAGCTTGCCATTCTAGGATTTAGAATTTGGGTTCGAATCCCAATAGACATCAACGTATTTTACCGATATATCACGATATTTATATTATATTTTGATATTTTTAGATTAGGACTTGAACTTGAGACCTCCCCTCTATAGGAGTGGTAACAAGCCAGGCAAGCCCGAGCTTTGAACATTTCGAGTTAGAGAGCATTGAATTTATGAAGCGAGCTCGAGCAGGCAGGCTTTTGAGCAGAGCTTAAATCGGGCTCAAGCAGCAGTTTAAAAAAGGCAGCTGAGCTCATTAGGCTCGTTTTCCATATGGTCAGCTCGAGCTCAAGCCCAATCCGAGCTATCTGAGTTTGTAATCGATCTCGGCTTCAGTCCATATACTTTTTAACTTTTGTAATGTCGATAACAAATAAATGATTAAGGAAATAATTTTCTATGGGATTTGTTTTACCTTAGTTGATTTAGTAATTGATCTTAAAATTTCATTAAGCCACCTCCTTCAACATTTGTTTCCCTTTATGGATTACCTTGAGAATTCACTATTAAACGACTTACATGAAAAAATTATGAAATAGATTAAAACAAGTATAAGTGCAGTGAAGAAATAAGATACTGAAATCATTGAATAAAAACATGATTGATTTTAATCAATTATCAAATAAGAAATAATATATCAACAAGATACACTTGACAAACTCTTTAGTAAGCTCACAACCAAAATCATCCTACTCAGATCCCAAACTACAGTACCACAATCAGTTCCAGAACTGTAGTTTTGAAAACTACTCAGACCCAAAAATCGGTCCCAACCAACAATAATTTCTATCGAAATTATTCTTTAAACTCTGACCACTATAAGACTATTTGTCATCAGCATTTCATGGCTCTTAAACAAAAGACTAACCGGGGTAGGAGAGCCCCACCTCTCGAGTGCGAATCACATTCAGCTGTTGCAAGTCCTCTCATTTGTAAATGAGCAATTGCATTCTCTTTCCTTTAGTTGTCTTTTTCTTCTTTCTTTCTTTTTCTTTTTCTTTTTCCCTTTTTCTCTCCTCTTTCCCCCCATCGAACAAATTGCTTTAGGTGGAGATTACTTATCTAGGTGTAGAACACTCTTCCTTTCTCTCCTCGTGACCTGCGCATCCCATGTCATTCATGCGCACTTTTCCACCACTATCCTCCTGCGATAAATTGTGTGACACTTGGCTTCCACCCAAGTGCCAAGTGTCCTCTTCTCAGGTGCCACATGGCATGCATTTCATGCCATGTGTCACCCTCTCATTTGTCCGTTTGTCTCGAAATACGTGCAATTCCAGGCCCAGCCTAGGAATTCGACAGTGACTATGTATAGATTTCGTAGAGACGAACTCAGATGTCAGCGTCATCATCGAGATCTAGAGAGAAATTCCCGGAGTTTACAGTACGTGTCTATCATTTACTACTTTATCAAGGTCTCATGTGGGTCAAAGATAGGTAGAGTGACTATTGTCCAGGGGCGACCTCGTCCTCTTCCTCAATTTGCCATCTACATATGTTAAATAGCAAATTGAAGTTTCTTTCTCTTGTCTAATAATAGTGCTGTGCCACACTATAATAGACCCACATCCCGAACTATCATGTTCATTTGTTCTTGAACCTCTAAGGTTATATTTTCTAACCTAGTGTTCATCTTTTCCTATATATACATTCTTCCATGTATATAATTCACTAAAATCACACAATGCGCAACATGTTAAGCACAAACACAAAACACCTGACACTGACAATGCATGATCTAAACCGTTACCATTGATCTGAAGTGTTATTCAGCTGTGAAGTTGGTATAAGGTCCATGCGCGGGATTACCCACACAGAAACTCACAG
Source organism: Tetrastigma voinierianum (assembly GCA_016808115.1). NCBI lineage: Eukaryota > Viridiplantae > Streptophyta > Magnoliopsida > Vitales > Vitaceae > Tetrastigma > Tetrastigma voinierianum. The sequence continues at coordinate 105,277 of JAEQBH010008270.1, read as the reverse complement.
GTAATAGTTTACCTAGGCTCGTGCAGGCTGTGGCCTTGATTTTAGAAGTCATTTTTCAACTATTCCCGATCCTAGAAACCAAAATGAGTAGCCATTGTTTTGTTCTTCTTTGCTATTTCAATTTTTCATAGATTTCCCTCGATCCCTTGCCCTCTATAAATTTATCTAGACAATAAAAGTCGGAAATATTAACTTGTTACCTTTGTACCGGTCGAAACTAAGTTTTATTACCAAAACTTATTATTTACATAATCAGAACTGAATATTCAATCCAGAATATTACAAAACAAAATATTAGGCCACAATCCGGCCTTTTTCACAACAAAACCCTTGGACTTGTGTCTTCTCGATGTACCTCCCGATGCACGAAAATATTTACTTGATGGGGTGAACAATACTTGATAAATTCTCCTACAAAGGCTATTCCTCACCAAAAATGCACATGTAATGGCGTACATAAAACATCAAATCATATTCCATATAAATAATGCAATCCTATATAAAATGTTACGTGTCATGCATGAGATGAGACTTCTCATGCCCATGACGATCTGGCCGACTCCTCATTTGCAGCGCTAAGTGTAAGAACCGATCATTGGTGTTTCACCCAATGACTTAAACTATTGGACAACCCTCCAATATTAATTTGAATTTTTATCAAATCCTGTGTGTTTATTTGGGTTGCGAATTTCCGGGCTCTCACCGCAGGCTTCGCACGCCTTCCAACACTTTCGCGAACTTTCATCGCTGGATACATATCATATGCTTGACCAAGCACACGTGATTTATTATTATTATTGTTTTACACAACCGTGAGTCTCGATTTTGGATGTTGTCCCATTTCCAAGCTCACCACACATTCACCAAGAATTGTGAATAATAGAACCATGCACCCTGGCCGACTTGACCTTGATGTAATGTGCATATGAAATGCAATCATGTCATTTCATGCGATGTCATGCTACATGCACAATAAAAGCTACATGCAACATTTATAAATTTGAGATATTATATTTCCTACATATAATTTCCATTTATCACCAATTTCCATGCAATGCATCAACAAGTACATATTAACAAGGATTTTTACACACAACAACATATTATTTATTTTCCCAACAATTACACACACAAATGACCCAGAATCTGGGATCCATATAAAATAAGGCGCCTCTTGGTCCTTCATAGGCTATGAACCATTTTGGTTCCATTAAGCCCAGCCGGATCTTTGTGACATCAAAACGCAAAACAAAACCCGAGACCTCGGTCTCAGATCACGACAAATCCCACAGTTAAGGCGCCAGAAAGCGGTCCAAAATATTTCAATGTGACCCAAATCTTGGGGATCAAATCACCTGACATCACGGCCACGAAATGACTTTAATAATTCACAAACTTTTAGAGGCTAAAAATATTCCAAGTAGGAAAATTCCCTACCTCACTGAGTTTGACGAAACTCCAAGATTTTGGTACCCACGCGTAGCCCGCGATACATGGATCGACTTTTCTTCTCGAACCGTCGAGCTGATTGTCAGATCTTAGAAAATCATTTTCTTTCTCTCTATCAGATTTTCTCCCATCTCTTTCCTTGTTTTTTTTTTATTTTTCCTCACCACCATCTCCTTCCTTTCCTTCCTTATCCTACTGAATTCCCTTCCTTCTTGTTTGTTCCTCTCTCATTTTTCCATCTCATTTTCCTTTTCTTATTTTTTTATTCTCTCATTTTTCTCATCTCTTTATTTTTCTCTTTTCTCCTCCTTCGGCTTCTCTAGGTATGTGGTTCAGTGGAAACTTCCCCCACTTTCCTCGACCCACTTGTCATCTGTTTTTCTTCCTTATTTTTCTTTATTTTCTTTTTCCCTTTTGACCATCATGTAACATGGCTCAAAGTGAGCCATTTATTCCAAGTACCACATGGCTCTTGCCACGATGTCACTCCCTTGGGGTGCCATAAAGCATCCACATGATCATGCCATGTGTCACGACCCCGATGCCATCGAAAAAATGAAATTAGACATTTGATTCGGATAACTAGATTTCGCGAGAAAAATTCAACGGTGAAGTTTGTACTATCATTCGAGATCTAGAAAATTTCGGATTTTGAACCGAAATTACTATTTTACCCTTGTTTAGAAAAATTGAATTTTTTCGGGTTTACCCACCCATTTTAGCGATTTTCCATGCATGAAATGCAATGCAAATGTGACATTGCCTACTAATACCATGCTACATATATAATGAAGTGCAATATGCATATATGCCTACTCATGCATATTAACCAGCCATCAATTGGACATTTATCATGCCCGAATACATAAATTCCAATTCAAATCATACAATTCATGCCCGACATACCTAACACACATACATTGACATTTACAAGTCATCACCAATCGGGTAATGGCTTACTTTATCCGCCTGGAAGTCCTAATTGTGACACCATGTCCTAAATAATACTAAACCAATACAATACCTCAATCATACACAAACTCATGAATTTCCCTAGCCTTATGGATAATTATATCAACATATATAATTACCAAACAACATACTACACCAATTTCAAGGTATTAGACCGCGCACATCATCACAACCAAGCAATATGCACACTTGGTGCTACAATCAAATTATCAAAAAATATGTGGGCACCAAAGTCCATTCAAAGGAATATGGCCAAATTCTAGACCCAAGGAGCATTCCATAGAGTCCAAGAACACCAAATTTGGAGTCTGAATGACGGAGTTATGCAAGTTGCAAGCCATGAAGAAAATTAGCAACATTGTAAGCACCTAAAGCATGAGGCTACTGCATTTCATCATTTTGGACATAATATGAACAATTACATTAAACTATAATGGATGGATTTAGACTCAAAGAGCTTTCCATAGAGTCAAGAAACGTGCAAATCGAGTTCGGACAGACAAGAAAGTTATGGTCATCAAGTTGAGGCTTCCGCAGGCGGTGACCTACACAGCAACGTGGAACCTACGCAGTGCGTGCACAGGGGCACATTAGGAGCTCCCGGTACATGCATTTTTGACCCAAAATCATCTAGGAAACAACCCTTTCAGCCGGAGACAAACTCGCTAGTGAGACCCAAATCAGCCAAAAATATACTTCAAAAGCCATCAGACTAAAGCTTAAATCAACTAAAAATAACCACGAAGAAATGGACATTATAGTGAAGAACCAAAAAAAAAAAAATCAATTTTTTTTTTCCTTTTGGCGTTTGAGAGCACCATCCAAACAGCCCCCAGGGCTCAAGAAAGACCAAAACGACTCCTAGATGGAAAATAAATCTGAGTGAAGGTTCCTATCTTGGGAGAAGGCAGAGCACCGAAGGCAGGAAGCTCAAGGCCCACTGGCCTCTCGAACTTTTTGCTTGAATTTCTGATGAAAACTCCTGGTTTTGGTGTCCCACGTGTTTCCCTCGGCCAGTACTCCAACTTTAGTCTTGGCTTATGCGGGGCGACCACCCGAGCTCTGTAGATCTTAGAGAGAAGTCAGAGCTTCTCTCTCTACACCCCCTCTTCTACCTCTCCTGTGCGTGAAACCAAGAAGAAAATGGGCTTTTTCCTATTTTGCCCTCCTTTTATTCCAATTAACTGAGATTTGTTAAGTATTTTATCGTGCCACGTGTCCCTCGATCCGGGTTTGTTTAAATAAAGCCCCATTTATTCTTTTCAAATTCAATTTATTTTAAATGAACTTATTCAGCTAGTTTCGAAACCCCAGAGATTTTAGTAAAAATCTAGTCCTTAGAATCCTTGTGACTCACCACGGAAATTCGAAAAATTCGATTGTGTAAATTAATGAAACTTTTAAGGTCACTAGATTTCGTGGGAGCGAATCCAATGGCATGTCAGTTTATATCTAGATTTAAGAAATTTTCTGAGCTTCCTTTGAGTCATTCCAGCAACTTTACTATTCTTGCCGTTTTTCAAAAATTTTTAAATTTTCCCGGGTTTTACAATTTCAAGTTCTTAAGGAATGATTTTATGAAAGAAGACAATAATGTAATGACAATGTATTATAGTGCTTTGTACACACTTTCAAACTCAAACTATAGAAGGATTTACCAAGATAAGTCATTCATAGAAATTAGTGATGAATGTAGAGAATTGCCGAAATAATAGAACCTCAAAGTTGGATATGATAGGAATTCCAAAAATTACATTTTAAGTCTTGAATGTTTCCTAAAGAAGATTGTATACAAGGTGATTTACCCTTATTTGGAAAATTCCCTTAATAGGAAATAATATCATAAAAATACAAGGAGAAATAGTTTCAAAGAATAAGAAAGGAGTGCATTTACCTTTCTGATAAAGGGAAATTATTCTGATAAGAGAAAGAAAGTTGAAGAAACAAGAATTTTAATAGATATGAGTGCTAGTTGCAACCATATCTGGCAGAGATAAATGTGAAATGATAGAAAATATAACAAGCCCATATGTTTTAAAAATTATGATGGCCAAACATTAGAGAATGTAATTTAAAGGTAGAAATACCCATAAGATTATAATGAATAACCTTTTTGTTAGATTGCTATAAAGATAACAGAATAAAAGGAAATGGAGACTATGATATTCTCTTAGGAAATAGTTTCTTAGATTGATTAGATAAATATAAGATTACAAAAGAAGGAATATAAATATATAGTGAAGACATATGTATTTTCCTAGAAAGACAAAAATGAAAGAAATTACATTCTCTACTATGGTATTTATAATGGTAAATATTCTAGAAACTAAGTTATACACATGTGGATTAGTAGACATAGGATCATAAATAACAATATTTAAAAGCTTTTTATTAAAAGAATCAAAAGATAATAAAATCTATATAAAATGTATAATTGGAAATAAAGAAGAAATTACAAAACAAAAAGAAAGTGTGGAAATAATGATCCATAATAAAATAATAAAAATAGGAAAAGTTTACCAATATGACAATATAGAATGTGATATTATATTAGGAAATGACTTTTTACAATAATTCTCAATATATCAACAAGCAAGTACAACACTCTGTCTTTAAAACACCTTGTAACCACTGGATAAAGTACCTAGAATATTAAAACCTTTTAGGGATAAATTATGACCAAAAAACTAGAAAATTGAGAATAGAGAAAATAAATACATCTATTACTTATAAGTAATAGTCCATGACACATGTGAAAAAATTGAAAGAAAATTTCGTAATAACCCTTTAAAATATTGAGAAAGATAAAAATCTACTATAAATTAGAAATGATAGATCTGATAAAGGTTATTAGAGTCCTTACCAGCCAGTATATTCACAAGAGGAATATAGAAGACTTTAAATACAAATTAATGAATTAATGCAAATGAATCTAATAAGAGAGAAAGTAAAAGCCCACATAGTAGCCACAACTCCTTGGTAGAAAACATGTCGAGATAAAAAAGGAAAAACAAGAATGGTGATAAAATATAGGAAGTAAATAAAAATACTAAAATTTGTGATATTATATTCTAAATAAGAAAATATTAATAAATTTGTAAGAAGAAAAATCTATGATAGTAAATTTGATTTACCAAATCGGGATTTTGGCAAATAAAATGAATAATAACAGTATACCTATGACTTTTATGCACACCTAGAGTCATTATGAATGGATGGCAATACCTTTTGGATTAAAAAATGCTCATCAAGTTTTCCAAAGAAAAATGGATAAAATATTATCTGATTAATCATCTTTTATAATAGTATAAATTGATGATATGTTAATCTGCCCTGATAATGAGAAATATCATAAAAAACATTTAAATATTTTCATAACACTCTGTAAAGAACATGACATAGTTCTTTCAGAAAAGAAAGTTGAAATCAAGAAAAAAGAAATAGAGTTTCTATGAATGATAATGGGTCTGAGTATAAATGCAATCACATATAAGCTTAAAAATATTCCCTAATGAATTGAGAACCAAAGAAATTATACAAAATTTTTAGGATGTTTAAGTTACTCCTCTGATTTTATAAAGAATTCGCAAAGAAAGGCAGGGAATTACAAGAGTGTCAACAAAAAGAAAAACCAAACATGATGGAATGAAAAAACCTTTTCTGATGATTAGATTACAGAAAAATATATATTTAGATTTACCAAAATTAAGATTACCAAATAGAAATGACTTAATTTAATACTGCAAGCGGATAGCCAGGATAAGTATTAGGCGGCAATTTTTGAAACTTGATTTAGGAGAAACATGTCGTTATACAAGTGGAACCTTTAATAATAATTATATTAATTATGATATTAATGAAAGTTACTTGCAATAATAAAGGAATTAATAAATTGAGGTATTCTTATTTCCTAAACCTTTTATAATAGAAACTGATAATACTCAAGTTGTAGGATTCATAAGAAATAACACAGGAAAAGGAGTACAAGCTAGGAGATTGTTTAGATGGCAGACTCTTCTTAGTTATTATAATTTTAAGATTGTACATATAAAAGGTATTGACAATTTTCTTGTAGAATTTTTGAGCAGGAATGTCGAATAAAATCTAGGAATTGCGTGATATCGCCATCGATATAAATTTGAAGAATGAATGTGTCTAAAAATTATATTGATCTTATTTCAATTGAAGAAAAGTAATAAATTTATAAAGATATATTGATATGAGTCTAAATCATATATTTCACCAAAATCTCCTTGAAAATGGTTTTGAAAAGATTAGAGAAATGATAACGAGGACAGATGATGTTTCCTCGGTCTCCTCAGAGACCAAAAACATCAATAAGGTAGGCTTGGATATGATTGATTCGGGAAAAGCCGAGGCAACAACGATTCTTGTGCGATAGGATAGGAGATATATCCTTTTGTCTAGAAGAAAAAAAATATCTCAAAGGTATTTATGATACCTATCCTTCAAAATGATAAAAGCTTGAAAGATAACAGTCACCTAAAGGATAGACTCCTCTCAAAAGGAGATAATTCAGATGAAACCCTCTTCTTTCCTGAAGAAAAAACATAAAATATATCCATAATCTCTTCAATAACATTGTCTGATATGGAAAGAAAGTATTTGACTTTCTCCGAATTTATCTATAACAACCCTAATGGAAATGAGTATTACGGACCTCTATTAGTCTATCTACGAGAATAATAATAAAAAAAAAAATGATCCTTTGTTTGTTCAAGATGCCATGGATTTCGATTTTGTTAGTAGAGATCCTATTTAATCCCTAATTGTGAGGAAATACTTAATGATACCCTCAAAATTCAATTATGTAATATGTGGGACATCAGGCTTTCTATAAATTATTTACAGTAGTCTGAATATAATGAAGATAGTAGAATATGCATCAAGCGCATTATCACAAATCTTGATAAATAGCGGTGAAGAATCAAGATTTAATATAAAAGCGAGGATATTATAAACAAACAATGGAATGAAACGAAGGGAAGCGTTAGAGGATAAAGGCAGTGCTTGGAATAATGACAAATCTTAGAAAAAAGAATTGCTCAATCCATTGTGCAACAAACTGAAGGAAAAACACACAGCGGAAGCATGGATCTAGCAATATGATTAAACATGCAATTGTATCTAAAATTCAATGTCACGGCAATTACCTATGTAAGATTTGCGGTCGAATCCAACTAGACTTCTAGATCAACCACCAACGACAATCTACAGTCGGATCTCTGACAACGACGCGCAACCAGCGATCTACACCGTCCAGTCACCAGTCAGCAATGCACCGTCCGATCTTCGGATCTATCACCAGAAGTGGTATGGATGTGTGTAGGCGCGATAGATCGAGGCGTGGCCCGAATCTTCAGAACACTTAGAAAAACCAAGAATAAGAAAAATTCTTTTTCTCTTGTTACCTTATTCTCAAAAATGTATGAAAAAAAAACTCAAAGAAAACCTTAAAGCCACATTCATTGAATATTGTTCATTATAATAAATTATATTTGTATAAATAACGTTCATATAATAAATTATATTTATTATAAAACCGTTCATATAATAAATTATATTTATTATAAATTTATACATATGTTGAGAATACTAAGTAGGACCCAAGAGCACATAGTACTTCTTTCAATCTCCCACTTGCTCTTGAAATACAAACTTGAGCATAAGCCCAAAACCATGTAACTCAACTTGTGTTCTATAGTTCCATTACTGATATGACTCATACTTTCCACTGACTAGCACAGGGATCAACGGCTATTATTAATTAAGGCTCCTTATAGGTGAAAAGCAATTATCTAATCTGAGTTACCACTCCACTAAAGGCCAGTTGAACTCCAAAATTAATAATATTGATATATATATTAATTTCTCCGGTTGTAAATATCGATAATTAATTGATTATATTTTTAAGTCATCAATTAATTATTTTAATCTCTTGATTGTATGATTTTCTCTAATGGATCAAATGCACTGGCCAGTGACTTCATTACATCCAAGTACCGAAACATATCAAGAGGATATTTCATACAATTTCCATTTTTTGTTTAGAAAATCCCTATTATTTAAAATATTGAATGGTGAAGGTTTTAATTAATTTAATTAATTTTAAACCTAAGGGCTCCATTGTGGGTCTAATAATAAAATGATCATGTGATGCCCCAACGGATAAACATGGTTGGATTTTATTGGATTAGACCTCAATTAAATTTCAAATTTTTAATAAGATTGATACATTTAACGTCGGCAATCTTGGATATTAAAGGCAATTTGAAATTAAAACAATGGTTAAAAACATTCAAACTTAATTTAATTATTACCCTCCAGCGAGGCTATGATATTTTTATTAAGTGCCCAAAGTTTTGAAACAATTGAGTGAAATGATTATGTATTATCTAGAGAGAGTTAAATCTACAAGAAGGTTAGAGTTTAGTAATTAAACATGACTCCCCATCTTTCACGGGAACCAACTTAGTAGGATACTAATCATTTCATGATCAAGAATTTAGTTTGTTATAAATATCTTGCCCAGCGTAAGTGTTTATAATGAAACCAAATAATTGTTCTGATAAGCAGAAGAAATAGTTTTTGGGATTAACTAAATTTTAAGATTATGTTTATTGTAGATATCGTTTAATACTAGTAAACATATTTTTGAGAAAATGGCATCATTTAACCCACTTGCAATGATTTTGAGTCAAAAACTATGGATGAAATAATTATAGTGAATGGAAAACCAACTTGTACATTTGTTAAGTTTTGAAAAGCGAGTTTGTCTAACCACCCAGAAGCCCGATGAGCGCGACAAATGCATCGACCAAATCGGAAAGAAGACTATGAGGCTGGGACAAGGCAAATATCGGTTCCATTTGCTATATTGCGCCGGTGTTGCTAGTCATTTGAAAGGACAGATATCTCATCTGCGAGAGTGGAATGGAAACAGTCGGACTCGATAAGATGTTGCCGCGATCAAACGAGTTCTTTAAGGCGGTGCGAGTTAGGGCTATAATGAACACTAGAATGGCAGGGAAGTGTGAGGGATCGGTATGCGAAAATGATGTCACATCTCGATCAAGCTAGAGTGTTGGGGATGAAGATGGAGCAAGGTCCCCAAATTAGTTCATATTTGAATCCACTACCTGATCGTTTTACTTTCGGTTTAAAGTTAATTATAATATGAACAAGATGGATCTAACTCCTACGAGTTGATGCATGAACTGAAAGTGCCGAAGGGCTTTCGGAAAGTCGAGGCGGTGTTCATATGAGCGAGGGTTCTACTTTCAAGCCCAAAGGGGAAACCTAAGGGTGGGAAAAAGAGCCAGAGCAAACGAGAAGGGGTGGTGCAGTTATAAAACCACCGCCTTAAGAAAGCCCAGAAGGCAAGTGCTTCAGAGTGCGAGACGAGAAAGATCCTTCAGACGGGAAATTGCTCAGTTGCCAAAAAGCAAGGTATGGGTAATTTAAATGTGGTTGAAGCTTGTTTAGTGGAGAATTATAATGATAAATGGATCATTGATTCAGGAGCCACTAACCATATGTGTTATAGCTGCGAGTGGTTGACAAAAGAACTAAGCTTAGTTGTAGACGAGAGCAGAGGTTTTTGAAACTGGAAATGGAGAACATGTCTCAAGATTAAAGCATTAGGACAAGTAGAATTATTTTCAATAATGATAGGACTTTATGTTTAGTAGTATTTATATGTGCAGTTTAAAGGAATTTAATTCTACATTAGTTGTTTATTTGAGCAAGGTTTAACGATTGGAATTTAATTCCTTTATTACAATAAGAAGTTCAACTTCCAGTTATTTGTACCGGTGATTTGATAGATGGTCTTTATTATTTAAGTCCTATGTCCTGATGTTTAATTGCAGGAATTGTTGATAAGCATGATCACCTAGCCCGAGAAAGGAAAGTTTCAAATGAAGCGTACCTTTGGCATTGCGGTCAGGTCATGTCAATCCTTATAGGATTCATGGTTTGGTAAAAAGTGGGATCTGCTTCCTAGACTTTGAACCTATACAGTATGTGAATCTTGTTTAAGGAAGGTAAAATGACCAAAAGGCCCTTACAAAAATTTAAAGAATATCGCCTTGACAATTATTTGGAATTGGTGCATGCTGATGGGACCAATAAATGTCAAGCAGAGGAGGGTATGAGTATTTTGTCACCTTTACAGATGACTTCTCAAGATATGGATATATTTACCTAATCGTAAAGTACGAAACTTTCACTAAATTTCGAGTATAAGTTTGACGAAAAGCAATTAGGACTCCATATCAAAACCCGATGCGGCTAAGGTGGTGAATACCTATCTGGAAGTTCGTCTTACTTGACTCAAAGAGGGGATAGTTTCACAACTATCGACACACCAGAACACCCGACAAAATGGAGTTGAGAAAGAAGAAATAGAACTCTTGAATGTGAATTTGAGGTCAATGCTTAGTTATTCATACTATATCGTTTTGGGGATATGCCATAGAAAGCGCAATGTATCTTGGTGGATTCCTTCTAAAATGGTTCCTAAGACACCCACGAAATTGTGGAAGGCGCAACCTAGTTTAACCATATCAGACCTTAAGTGCTCCACACTTTTATGTCTTAAAAGGATCAAATAAGTTGGAATCGCGTACGAGAGAGTTTGCATGTTTGTTGCTTCTCTAAAGGCGAGAGGTGGACTATTTTATAGTCCTTCGGATAAAAGGTTATTGTGAGTACTCACGCAACTTTTGGAGGAGACTGTATAAGCAATTTCAAACCAGATAAAATAATTCTTGAGGAAAGCTTGACTCGGCTCGAAAACAAGCCCGAACCACGCAGGTGTCTTGGCCTCTAGCTGCCGATTCCTATGCATGTTCAAGAGGGAAAATGTGCCCGAGTGAACAAGCACAGAGTGGAACCAGTGGAGACAAGATCAATACATATGGAGACGAGAACAGGAAGAGCCGGTCTGAGGAACTAGTACCTTTGCGGGCTCGAACAATGAACCACAACCGGTGGAGCTTCGTCGTAGTGATAGAGTAAGGCGGAAGCCCTCTGAGATATCTTATGGCCGAGTCTTACCAAGGATTATTGCTATTGGCAATTGAAGATAGTCCATCAATTACAAAGAAGCCTTGGAAGATGTGGATGTCTGAGGTGGCAAAAAGCCATGGAATGTGAAATGGAATCTATATTCCAATTCGATCCCCCAGTCTCTTGTAGAGCACCCAAAGGGAGTAAAACCAATAGGGTGTAAGTGGATTTTACAAGAGAAAAGAAGGATCAGATGGGAAGAGTGGAAACCTTCAGAAGCTAGATTAGTGGCAAGGCTATGCAAGGGGATAGATTATGAAGAAACCTTTTAGCGTTAGCCATGCTTAAATCTATCGGATTCTTTTAATACATGTTTGCTAGTCTCGATGCAATTTGGCGAGATGGATATCAAAACAACCTTTTAAATGCAATTAAATGAGGACATCTATCACGACAACGAGAAGGGTTCAAGCTAAAAGCCCGAAGAACACATGGTATCTGATTCTGAAAGGTCCATTTATGGACTTAAGCAAGCATCAGGATCATGGAACATCGGGTTTGATCGACCATTACTTCTTTTGGTTTTGAGAAAAGCCACGATGAACCTTGTGTTCAAAAGAATCCAAGCACGAGAAGGTAGTTTTCCTGGTGGCTGCGTAGATGACATATTGTTAATCGGAAGCGACAAACAAGTGTTGTCAGTGTAAAGGTGGTTGCATAAACGGAGTTTGATATGAAAGACTTGGGAGAAGCCAGCTATATTCTTGGAATCAAACATACGAGACCAGGAAGAATAAGTTGTTAGCACTATCTCAAGCCTATTATGATAAAATTCTTGTCGGGTTTGCATGGAAAATTCGAGGGGATCACTTACCCTTTAGACATGGAATTCATCTTTCTAGGGCAATCACCACAAAAACTCTGAAGCCCGGAAAAGAGCGTATGAGTAGGATACCTTGTGCCTCATTTGTGGTAGTCTCATGTGCCATGTTATGTACCGGGACGGTGCTCTGTTATGCGTGGGAGTTGTAAGCCGGTATCAATCTAATCCGTGAAAAGTTTCTTGGATTCGCGATGTAGCATATACTTAAGTATCTGGGAAGGCAATTATATGCTAGTATATTCGATGGGAGTTTTAGAAACCATTGGTTTCCACGGACTCGAACTTCAGGGATATTGACTCGGGAAATCTACCTGCAGTTTATGTGTTTACAACATATGGTGGAGGCATCTTGTTGGAGGAGTATTAAACGGGCGTGTGTGCGGTCCACCCGCGGAAGGCTGAATATATTCGCATACGAGCGACTAAGAAGTGTGTGAATTTGAAGAAGTTCGTTATGGATCTTGAGGTGATACCCGGTGCAGGTCGGCCCATTACCCCTTTCTTGCCAATGACGGTGGAGCCCGTGCTCTGATCGAAAGAACCAAGGTATCACAAGAAACAAAGCATTGAGGAGGAAGTACCACTTGATCCGAGACATCATTGAGCGAGGAGACCACCGGTGGATTTGCAAAATAGCGTCGGAAGGAAACCTATAGCGGACCCGTTCACAAGGCTCTACACATTCAAGAGTTTTGAAGACATGTAGATTCTATGGGTGTTAGGAAGTGCAGGACTTATTTTAGGACTAGTGGGAGTTTTTATTTGAGCTTTTGTATAGAACAAATAAAATTATTGTATTTTCTGTGTTAATAAAATTTCAATGAGGTATTAATTTCACCTTGTGCACACTAGTATTTTTAAGTATTAAGGTCAGATTAATTATACGAGTATATGGGGTCATATGGATACGTGTGGAAGGCGTGATCCATAAGTTCTCATAATTAATGAATAAGATCTGATTATTGAATAAAGTTGAATGGCTTTATTTGTTTGCAATATTTTATGAAATAATCGTCTTGGTTATTATAAAATATTGGTCTGATTATGTTGCCATTAGGATCAAAGAAAGATTTGATTAAAGTTAAATTTACACGTGAAAGATTAAATCTCGAAGTGATATTTGATTATTATTTTTCTCTCAATCCTGAGTTTATTTTAAATAGGTAATTGAATAATTATCGGTCTTTGAATTGTCAATATGTGAGGCCTATTTTGACGGCCAATACCTAGATGATTTGGGAACGTGATTGTTTAATTACCAGTATTGCCAAAATAAACAAAAAATAGAATTGTATAAATATCCTGCCAGTATGTTTGGTACTTGGATGTAATGAAGTCGCGGCAGTCACATTTGATCCATTAAATGTTAAATCAAGAAGATTAAAATAATTAATTGTGTGAAAATATAATCAATTAATTATCGATATTACAATGGAGGAAATTAATATATATATCAACTGGAATGAAACTTGAGTTTGAACTACAAAAACTTGCTTGTTGTACCCACAGATGCTCAGCTGTGAAGAAATAAGACCGAGATTTAGGTGAGCACAGGTATGCCTTTTTCTTATATTCCCATATACTTGATTGTTTTAACTAAAAATATAAGGTGTCTATCATGTTAGGCGCATTGACTTTGCAACCATTAAGATAGGTATCCATATGGATTATTTCTTTGGGACTAAAGTTTTTCATTTTGAGTTTGTAGTGGAAAGTTTCGGTCATTCTATTTTAAGCGAATTGAGACTTGATACACTAAATAATGACTCATGAGTAAAGATGCAGTTGTCTTTTGTTCTAGTTGGTGATTTATAACATCCACATTTACCAAAGTATTGTTCTAAATGGGTTGAACTTTTCAGTTTTTAGCATTTGCTTAACGCCGCCCATATCTAAATTGTTGTGTATAAATTGGTTATAAAACCAAAACCTTGCAACCTCACGATCTTCACGGTTAACCCACATTTTCATTTCTTATTTTGAACTATTCTTTAAGATTTTCTAAATCAGTTATTACTTCTTTGTTGGACTTAGTAATTTTGTGGATTAAGAAAAAACCTTGATCAGTAAAACCTATGCCCAATATGTATGATGAATGAGTCGAGTTTGTTCCTCCCACCAAACTATGCTTCTTCCTAAATACAATGTGTTGTCTTAGATGAACTGGAAAATGTTGTGCACGCTCAAGAAGTTTCAAGCAAAGGGTTTCATGAACTGGAAGGTCGATTCGGATTATCAGTTCCATGGTGTATTACTTGTTGAAGCCCGGATCGAGAAGCGTACCGTGTGCTCATTGAACGACGGGAAAATCAAATGGTGGTACGGAGTTTGAAGCTGTACCCAGCCAGTCAAACTACCATGAAAAGCGAGAACTCCGAACCTTTGAAAGGAGCCGTGTTAGCCGCCTAAATGAATTCTTTATGTCGACTTCCTCAGGCAATATTTCCTTACTCTAAATAATGCCTTAAGTTACTGGTTTCTATTCATTTTTTTTCCTTTAATTCTTCACTTGCTACAAGTATTGGAACCTTTTGCATGATGATGAAATGGCCTAATGTCAATTGACACCACGGTTTCTAAGACGCTTGACATTGTTTCGCAGATGATGAAGCTGAATCACCAGTGGAACAACAGAATTTGTGTTGGAAATTCCAGTTACGACATGGAAAGCGACTCAAAAGATCGGTATTGGGATGAAAAGGGCCCTTGATTACAGGCGTCTAGTTACTATGTAAAAGCGACACTTATTAGAAGTAGGCAGAAAAATCATATAATGATGTCAAATAAAGTAAACTATGGGTGAGCCATACAAATAAACTCGTAGGAGCTCTCTTGTACATTATGCTTCTCTACCTCTCTTTCAATAGTATGGAAACATTTTTCATTCTCTTTTATTACCTATCAAAAGACAGAAAATGTTGTGCGAAAAATGAAAAGCATAATATACTGAAAACTGCAGCTGCTATAGCCTATAATTCTTTATTAAGATGACTGTGTTTTTAGTATTTTTAGATTAAAAAAAACTATGAACTAAATGTGTTTTTATGTTTTTATTATTCTTGTTTTCAGAAAAAATAGTTTTTAAAATGTAAACAAATAGGCTTAATATAGTTACTAGTTTTGCTGGATGATTTGATTAAAATACCTTTTTGAAAATCTAATTTTGGAAATTTGTTTCTTATTAATTTTTAGTCTAGGTTGGATAAAAATATATTTTTATTTTTTATAAATATAACATTTTCTTCTAAGGTAATATAAATATAAAAATGAAAAAATTATTTTATCAAAATAAATACTTTTAAAAAAAGAAACACACGGGAAAAAGTTAGATTCACAAATTAGATTTAAGGTTATTTGACTATTTATTTTTCTTTTGGTTTAGTTATATCTTTGGTTGTAGGGGCATTTCTTTAGTGTATCCACAACAATAACCATAGAGCAAATCAACATATGACCTCGGTACGAGCAGACATGCATACATACTAGAAAATTTGGCCAGCCATAAAAAATAAGTATCAATTACTATAAAAAATTTAGGGACTTGGAGCATACTCTTGCCATGACCAAAAAACCAAGGGGTTCGATTCACGATATGGGAAAATAAAAAGCGTGTACTTCAGGACCGGTGGTTTGAGTTTTCAACTTGACAAGCGCACGCCATAGCAATGAATGCTAGTTGTGGCTTTAGCCTTTGTGATTGAAAGAGCAAATTAGGTATAGAAAAATGAGTCTTATACCAAACCTATTCAAATTTTTTTTTAAAAAAAGCAAAATAGATTAAAAGCAAGTGTGTTAAAAAGTAAGTGTCTATGATAAATTTTTTTAAATCGATATTATAGTTATTGATTATGATTTTAATTTAAAAAATTTCTAATACTATAACCAATAACCCGATATTAATTTAATTTTTTAATGTTATGAATAATGATCGTAGCGTTAATAATGTGTATGACAATATGATCGAAACACATTGTTTTGAATGTTATTTTGGTTTTTAATTTATATTTATATATATTTTTAAGCGAGTGGACAACTGAACCACCCAGCCTCCTCCTCATATCATCTTCAACGTATCATCACATCACCACAATCATCTTCATCCAACGGTCGATATTGCGATAAATGTTCACTTTGGATATGCGGATGTGTGTCATGCCATGCGTATGATAATAATCACAGGATATATTTTACCTTAATTCCAAAGCTTCCTTGTTGCGCCATGGTCTCAGCTATGAAAATAAGACCAGTTGGGTGAGCACAGGGGTATGCCTTTTCTTATATTCCCATATACTTAGTTGTTTTAACTAAATATAAGGTGTCTATCATGTTGGCGCATTTAGCTTTATAACCATTAAGATAAATATCCATTATGAATTATTTCTTTGGGAGGCTGCGGGCTTTGGTAGGTGGGTACAATCCGGTAGAGTCATCTTAGGTCTAGGCGATATTTCATACCTTGTATCATGTTGATTTCAAAACTTATAGAGTATAGTTATGCATTCGTTAGTTCTTGGATCTGAAGATCGAGATTCAACCATTCTCAAAAACAAAATGGCGAGGTGGATAGTCGATTCTGAATGAGATTCATTACTGTTCTTGTCATGACTTCTAATTTACTTGTTCACATCAACATAGGAGGGATTGTTGATGTTAAATTTGACTATCACAATCTTGGCTCGAGCTTCCATCATCTTGAATACGGACTTTTAACATATTATGTACTTTGCAGATTAGGTTCAGGTCAGAAAAGTGGATATGCTTGAAGGGGTTTATCGTTCGGTCGAGAAGGTGAAAAGATGAAGCGATCTTTGGATGGCAATGATATTGAACTCGTCTCGATCCGCTTCACTTATACATTAACAGTACTACCTCTCTTCCTCTCCTAGTATATAGTGAAATACAGTTCTCCTTTATGCCTCTATTGATTCTCCCTTGTGCCTTATATGTTTACCTTGAATGCCATGTTAAGAAGAAAGACATCCATTCCTTGACGGTATCGTCGGCGAAGAACAATTCAGCGATGAAGAAGTGATTTTGATTCCTCAAATTTGCATCATGGTTCTTAGGTTTGGAGTTTATTTTACTCTAATGATGAGAAACAATGGTTGATTTTCCTTTTTTTCTGTTAATTTTTTTATAAACTTGTATCACGGCTGGGGTTTTACAGTTTTATCGCATTTGGATAGTACCTCCTCTTGAATTATTAAAGAATCACCAAACTCATTTCAAGCTTTCCTAATTGCAAAGTGTATTGTTTTATATAGTACACATTGTTTGATATTGTGTCGGTATATTATTATTCATTTCATGTTTCAACAATTTTAACTTTTTTTAATTCTTAAAATTTTATGGGGTTTGATTGAAACCCATGATTGAAGTGAATTTGGTTATATTTGATTTACTAATTCTTTTGTTTGTTATGGGTGAATTTCAATCCTTGTTTTTAGGTTTTGGGCTGAATATACTATTTGATTCATGTTTTTTAAAATTGTTTCTGATATAAAAAACAATGAGAAACGAGGATATCTTCAACAATGTTTTTTTTTTTAAATTCTTAAAATTTCGGGATTGCAAATCTAGAATTGGATTTGGATTCTGTTTTTACGAAAATTATTTATGTTATAAAAACAAAGATGTCTTCAACAATGTATTTTTTTGTTTTTAATTCTTAAATTTCATGATTTTGATTGAAACCCATAGTAGAGAATTTAATTTGGTTATTTTGATTTACTAATTCTTTTGTTTATTTATGAGTGAATTTCAATCCTTAAGCTTAGGTTTTGGGCTAAATATACCAAGCTACTGCGAATTCGGAAATCTAGGGCTTGTTTGGTTTATGTTTTTAAAAACTATTTCCTGTTCTCAAAAAATAATGAAAATAAAAAAAATAGAGAGAACATGTTTGATTCTCAGTTGTTTTTTGTTCTAAAAAACACAAAAAACACAAAAAACATTGAATTCACATAACAAGAACATTTTTCGAAGACATTATAATTACATGTTTTCTATGTTTTAAAAAGCGTTTTCAATAATTGTTTTCAAAAATAGGAACTAAGCAGGCCTTTAAGTCGATTTGGTTCTTGTTTTTTAAAAATTGTTTATGTTTTTAAATATAAAAGAGGCAGGAAAACATGAGAACATGTTTGGTTCTTTTTTTTGTTATGAGAACACTAGAATACAAAAAATACTTAATTTAGATAACAAAGCAGTTTTTAAAGAATACAAAAATGGTGTTATTTGTGTTTTTAAAAGCTGTTATGTCTTATTTTAAAAAATAGGAACCAAACATATACTTCACTTCATCAATTTTGCCCTTGAAGCATGACTCCGGTTCGAATCCTTACAAAACAGGTCACTACAACATAATATACAAAATGAATGAATAGATGTCAAAAAAACCTTTCATCAATTTTCAATTTCATTTTGATAAAAGTAAAGGATATATCGGATATATATCGATAAATATTTTTACATAAAAATCCATAAAACACAAATTAGATAAGATTCATGAAAATACTTTGAAAATTTTAAAATTTTAAATACTTATCTTTAAAAAATTATCATTGCATGAAAATCTGTTATAATTTTAAAATTTAAATATATAATATTAAGGAATTTATTCATTAAAAATAAATTATTATTATTCTAATTATGTTTTATTTTAAAAAAGATAATGTTATCTTTTAAAAATTATCCTTCAATAAATATTAAAAATAAAAATATATATTATTGAAATTTATCATTAAAAATAAATTATTATTATTATTACATTTTATTATCATTAATTTATAATTAAAAATTATATTAATATTTAATATTTTATCTAATCAATTAATAATAATTTATAAAATATTATAAAATTATTATTTATTTATTTTTTTTTAATATATAATTATTTTAAAAAAATTTAAACAAGGAATATGAAAAAATAAAAACCATGTGCTAGTTATTTTTAAAAATAAGATTAATGTTATAAAAAGTGAAAGATGATTTATTTCAAATATATATTATTTGTATGCCTTAAATATCAAAAAGCTGAAAGGGCTTGGTGGATAGGAGCTTGCCATTCTAGGATTTAGGATTGGGTTCGAATCCCCAAAAAGACATCACTGATATTTTCGATATATCGCGACATTATATTATATTTTCGATATTTTCGTTAGGACTTGAACTTGAGACCCTCCCCTCTGAGAGTGACAGTGCAAGCCAGGCCGTAGAGCTTTGAACAATTTCGAGCTAGGCTTGTTAATTTATATTGACTCGAGCCGGGCCGAGCTTTGAGCGAGCTTAAAATCGGGCTCAAGCTTGGCTTGATTTAAAAAAAGCTTGGCCCAGGCTCATTAGGCTCGTTTTCCATATATGAACAAGCTTCGAGCTTAACCTCGAGCTCAAGCCCAAATCAGAGCCTATACAAGTTTGTATTGTAATCAATCCTCAAACTCAGTCCTTATACTTTTTTAACTTTTTGTAATCAATCGATAACAAATACATCGATTAAGGAAATAATTTTCTATGGGATTTGTTTTACCTTAGTTAGATTTAGCAATTGATGCTAAGTTTATTAAAGCCACCTCCTTCAACATTTGTTTCCCTTTATGGATTCTGAGAATTCCCTTCTTTGAAACTTGACTTACAGTGAAAAATTATGAAATAGAATTAAAACAAGTAAATTGCAGTGAAGGAAATAAGATACCTAAAATCATTGAATAAGAAACATGATTAGTTTTAATCAATTATTTAAATAGAAAATAATATATCAACAAGATGCGCCAAGCAAACTCTTTAGTAAGCTCCTGACCAAAATCATCCTACTCGAGATCCCAAACTACGGTACCTCACATTCGGTTCGAAGCCCATAGCGGATTAAAAACTACTCGAACCGAAATCGGTCTGACCAACGATAATTTCTATGAAATTATTCTACTTTTAAACAACCCACTACTCGGGCTAACTATCATGGCCATTTCATGGCTCTTAAACAAAGACAACGGTAGGAGAGAACCCCTACACTCTCGAAGTGCGAATCATTCTTTGATGCAACTCTGTTTGTAAATCGAGAGAACTCTTTGGTTCTCTTTCCTTTTTACTTTTTTTTTTTTTTTTTTTTTTTTTTTTGTTGTCTTCTTTCTTTCTTTTTGCTTTTTCTTTTTCCCTTTTTCTCTCCTCTTTCCCCATAGAACAAATTTGTTTTTAGGTGGAATTGTATCTGGAGTGTAGAACACCTCTTCTTTCTCTCCTCATGACACAGCGCCATGTCACTATTGCCCACTTTCACCACTATGTCCTCTCCTTTGGAATGAGAGAGTGTGACATAGCTTCCACCCAGTGCAGGTGTGTCACTCTTCTCCAGGTGCCACATGGCATGCATTTCTGCCATGTGTCACCTCTCAATTTGTCAGTTGTGCTAGAAATACGTACAATTCGAGCCTTCTCAGGTCGACGGGGTGTATGTCTTGGGCCATGAGAGCTTGAACTGTGGTATGTCAGCGTCATCATCGAGATACAGAAATTCCAGGTTGCAACCGTGTCTATCATTTTACTTTGTCCGGGGTCTCACATGTGGGTCAAAGATAGGTAGGGGCTGATTATTGTCTCGAGGACGACCTCTACGTCCTCTTCCTCGATTTGCCATCTACATATGTTAAATAGCAAATTGAAGTTTCTTTCTTATCTAACTAATAGTGCACATTGCCCACTTTATAATAGACCCCATCCCGAACTATCATGTGTTTTGTTCTTGATTATCTAAGGTTATGTTTTCTAAACCTAGTGTTCATCTTTTCCTATATACATTCTTCCATGTATATAATTCGCGCAATTTATAACACACAATCACCTGATAGCGGCATGTTAGCCTGAAACACCTGACACACACAACAATGCATGATCTAAACAGTGCCCGTGAGTCTAGGTATTCAAGCTGTGAAGCTGGTATAAGGACCATACTTTATGGATACCACATGAGCTACCTAGGTAATAATTTACAGGCTACGATACTGGTAGCGCCCAATTTCGGTCATTTTTTTCAACTATTAGATCCTCTCTAGAAACGAAAATGGAAGTAGCCATTGTTTTTGTTCTTCTTAGCTCTTTTGATTTTTTTCATGAATTTCTCAAATGCCTCTATAAAATTTATCTAGACAATAAAAGTCAAGGAAATATTAACATTACCTTTATGCGATTCATAAGTTTTATTACAAAACTTATTATTTACCATAATAAAACTAGATATTCAATCGAATATTACAAAACAAAATATTAGGCCATGATAGGCCTTTTTCACAACAAAACCCTTGGACCTATGTCTTCTCCCGATGTGCCTCGATTGCACGAAAAATATTTCCCACGATGGGGTGAGCAATGCCCGATAGAAAGGAAGGAGGAGGAGGAAGTGATGATTCCTACAACAGGCGCATCCCACAAATGCATGCAATAGCGTACATAAACATCAAATCATATTCCATATAAATAATGCAATCTATATAGAATGTTAAAATGTCATGCATGAATGAGACTTCTCATGCCTGACACAGTCGGCCCGACTCCTCACATTTACAACGTAAGTGTGAGACAGTCATTGGTGTTTCACCCAATGACTTAAACTATTGGACAACCTTCCAATATTCATTTGAATTTTTATCAAATCCCGTGTGTTTATTTGGGTTGCGAATTTCAGGCTCTCACCTTGAGCCTTGCTGCTGACACTTTATGGGCTTTCATCGCTGGATACATATCATATGCTTGACCAGAGTAAAATTTGAGATTACTTTCACCCTTAGGGAGGAGGATCTGCCCCATCTTGCTTCACCAACACCGTGATTTATTATTATTGTTTTACACAACCGTGAGTCTCGATTTTGGATGTTGTCTGTTTCAAGCTCACCACACATTCACCAAGAATGGTGAATAATAGAACTCGCCACCCACATTGACTGACTTGACGCGATATGACCGTGCATATGAAATGCAATCATGCCATTTCATGCGATGTCATGCTACATGCACAATAAGAGCTACATGCAACATTTATAAATTTCGGATAATTATATTTCCTACATATAATTTCCATTTATCACAATTTCCATGTTAATACATCAAACAAGTACATATTAACATGATTTTTACACACAACAACATATTATTTATTTTCCCAACAATTACACACAAATGACCCAAATCTCGGATCCATATAAAATAAGGCACCTCTTGGTCCCTTCATGGCTATGAACCATTTTTGGTTCCATTCGACGCCGGATCACTGTGACATCAAAACATAAAACAAAACCCGGAGACCTCAGTCTCGAGATCACAACCAAATCCCCACACAGTTCAGGACTGCCCAGAAACAGTCCAAAATATTTCCAATATTCAGCCCCAAAATCTTGGGATCAAATCACACGGCCTATCACGGCCCCGAAGACAACCTATGCCATTACATGGCTTTTAGGCTAAAAATATTCCAAGTAGGAAAATTCCTCACTCCAGGTTGTGGCTAAAGATTTTGAATGCCGCGCGTAGCCAGCGATACATGGATAAACTTTCTTCCTCGGCAGTCGAGCTCGATTGTCGAATCTTGAAAATCCCATTTTCTTTCTCTCTCTATCTGAGTTTTCCTCTGTCTCTCTTTCCTTGTTTGTTTTTCTTTTTCCTCCCTCTGTCTCCCTTCCTTTCCTTCCTTATCCCACCGAATTCCACTTCCTTCTTGTTTGTTCCTCTCTCATTTTTCCATCTCATTTTCCTTTTCTTATTTTTTTCTTTTCTCTCATTTTCTCATCTCTTTATTTTTCTCTTTTCTCCTCTTAAGCTTCTCCCTGCATTATGGTTCAAGTGGGGGAAACTTCCCCCACTTTCCTCGACCACTTGTCATCACCATGTTTTTCTTCCTTATTTTCTTTATTTTATTTTTCCCTTTTATTACATCATGTAACACATGGCTCAAAGTGAGCCATTTATTCCAAGTGCACCACATGGCTCTTGCCACGTGTCACTCCCTTGGGGTGCCATATGGCATCCACATGATCATGCCATGTGTCACCTGACCCCCGATGCCTCGAAAAACATGAAATTTATTTGTTTTGAATTAATGGGATAATAGATTTATTGAGAAAAATTCAACGGTGAAGTTTGTACTATCATCCGAGATTTAGAAAATTTTCGGTTTTGAACCAAAATTACTGTTTTACCCTTGTTTAGAAAAATTGAATTTTTCCCAGGTTTTACACCCACCTATTTTAAGCGATTTTCCCATGCATGTGAAATGCAATGCAAATGTGACATTGCCTACTAATACCATGCTACATATATAATGAGTCACTATATACATATATACCTACTCATGCATATTAACCCATGCATCAATTGGACATTTATATCCTTGTTTTATAAATTCCAATTTAAATCATACAATTCATGCCAACATACCTAACTTACACATACATTGACATTTCTGAGTCATCACGATCGAATTAATGACTTACTTTATCCTTTAGGTCTAATTGTGACACCATGTCCACAAATAGCCTACTACCAAGCCATGCAATTACCTCAATCATACACAAACTCATGAATTTCCCTAAGCCTTATGGATAATTATA
Source organism: Tetrastigma voinierianum (assembly GCA_016808115.1). Classification (NCBI taxonomy): domain Eukaryota; kingdom Viridiplantae; phylum Streptophyta; class Magnoliopsida; order Vitales; family Vitaceae; genus Tetrastigma; species Tetrastigma voinierianum. The sequence continues at coordinate 81,346 of JAEQBH010008270.1, read as the reverse complement.
TCAACATGCATATAATTACCAAACAACATACCTGATTTCAGGAGTATTAGACAACATATCATCCTGACGAGCAATATGCACACTTGGTGCTACAATCAAATTATCAAAAAATATGTGGGCACCAAATGTTAGCAATTATGTGCTCTTAGATCCCATAAAATTCTCAAATATATGTATAAATTATAAGACATAATAAATATAATTTATTATATGGTGGTTATTTATAATAAATATAATTTATTATATGAAACAGGATATTCCTTGATGTAATGGGTTTTAAGGTTTCTCTTTAGGTTTTTTCATACATTTTGAGAGTCTAGGAACAAGAGAAAAGAAAGAATTTTTCTATTCTTTGGTTTTTTTCTCTAAGTGTTCTAAGATTCAGTTCTACGTCTGATTCATTGTGCTTACACACATCCATTACCACCTGAGGATAGATCTGGAAGATCGGACGGTCTGAGATTCTTGATCGGTAGATTGGGCCGGTGTAGATACGTTGGTTCAAATCTTTATTCTTTGTAGATGCGGCGATTGTAGATTGCTGGTTAATTGGCTGATCTAAGTCTAGTTGACGGATCTGCAAATCTACATAGGTAATTTAATATTGAATTTTAGATACGGTTGCATGTTTAATCCATATTGCTAGATCCATGCCCGTGTGTGTTTTTCCTTCAATTGGTATCGAGCATGCTATGATTAGATATGTATCTAGGTATTCAATATGTAATTTTGATGTTGATTTAGTATATGGCACCTAAGGTTCTATTTGTTGTTCAGATCGCATGATTAGATGCATTAATTTTATGATTTTTGTTCATGAATGGATGTATTATTTTAATGGTTTGCCCTAGATCCATGGTAGATTTTTGATTGTATTAATTTTTGGGTTTGGGAGGCTGGTCGCAGATCAGAGTTTCCTTCCTGTAGTTTTGTTATTATTACATTTTTGAATTAAAATAGTTGTAATTTTAAATTTCAAATCACGTAAAATGCATGCACCCTTCATTATTTGGAAAGCCAGGAGAGATCTGGACCACCGTCTCGAGCGTGACCGTGAAGCGTTAGAGGAGGAGGAGACGGCGTCGGACGGGATCGGTGCGAAGCGTCGTCCATACTGGCGCTGCGGCGCCCGGTGGAAGTTTGCGGCGTGGTCTCGCTGATAGTCTTTGGGCGTAGGGCGGCGGAAATCTTGGTCCGTTTAGTGACTACTTAGGCGGCCTGGCTCGTCGTGCAGTGGTGGTTCTTCCCCTGGGCCGGTTTTTGATTTGGTGGACGTGGATTCATAAATTAGAACATGTTAGGGTTTAGAGGTTTTAATTTATTTTAGTTTTGAACTATGCCTTTGTAAACCTTCTAAAATAATTGGGCCCCAAGAACCTTAGGATATTTTGTAATAGGCCCAATTTAATTTTTAGGAGAAACCATGGATTAGGGTTATTTAATTAATGCTTTTGTGAATGGTTTAAATTATATGCTTATAACATGTTTATGTGATAACATGCCATATAGAATAGGTGGTTTAGTCATATATAAATTTCGTCGATGATAATTACATGTGCATAATAATTATTATGATTCTATTATCTAGTTTAATAATTATATGGAAAATTATTTCTTATTTTTTGAAATAATTTTAGAAAATCCCTATTATTTAAAATATTAGATGGTGAAGGTTTTAATTAATTTAATTAATTTTAAACCTAAGGGCTCCATTATTAGGTACAGCAATAAAATGATCTTGTGATGCCCCAGGATAAACATGATTGGATTTTATTGGATTAGACCTCAATTAGGATTTCAAAATTTTTAATAAGATTGATCGACCCAGCGTCGGCAATCTTGGATATTAAAGATAATTTTGAAATTAAAACAATGGTTAAAACATTCAAACTTAATTTAATTATTACCCTCGAAGCGAGGCTACTGATATTTTATTAAGTACCCAAAGTTTTAAAACAATTAGAGTGAAATGATTATGCTTATTATCTGAAAGTTACTACGTCTAAGAAGGTGGGGTTAAGTAGTCCGCTTGTGACTCCCCATCTTTCCTGGAGCCAACTTATTGAGATACTAATCATTTCATGATCAAATTTAGTTTGTTATAAATATCTTGCCCAGCGTAAGTGTTTATAATGGAAACCAAATGATGTTTACAATAAGCAGAGAAAATAATTTGGGATTAACCTAAATTTTAAGATTGTATATTTATTGTAAAGATATTCGTTTTAATACTGAGTGTGTATTTTTTTCAGAAAATGGCATCATTTAACCCTTTTTAATGATTTTGAGTCAAAGCACATGGATGGAAATAATTATAGTGAATGGAAAACCAACACATACATTGTTGCAGTTTTGAAAAGTGAAGTTTGTCCTAACCACCAAAGCCCAATGAGCATGACAAATGCATCTGACCAAGTCAGAAAAGACTATGAGAACTGGGGACAAGGCAAATATATCGGTTATTTTGCTATATTTCTTGCAGTGTTGCTAGTCATTTGAAAGGACCCGGGCCATCTCATCTCGAGTGGAGCGAAATGATCCAGGACTCTCGATAAGATGTTGCACAATCAACAAGTTCTTTAAAGGCGGCTGCGGAGTTAGGGCTATAATGAACACCCTAGAATAGTGGGGAAGTGTGAGGGATCATTGTATACGAAAATGATGTCACATCTCGATCAAAACTGAAGTGTTGGGGATGAAGATGGAGCAAAGGTCGAATTGATTTCATATTTGAGAGGTGTCTACCTGATCGTTTTACTCGATTTAAAGTTAATTATAATATGAACAAGATGGATCTAACTCCTACGAGTTGATGCATGAACGAAAGTGCGAAAGAAGGAGCTTCGAAGGAAGTCGAGGCGGTATTCATATGGTAGGGTTCTACTTTCAAGCCCAAGGAAACCTAAGGGTGGGAAAAGAATAAGGAACAAGCGGAAGGGGTCGGGTACCGGTTACCCCGAGCCACACGTATGAGAAGAGGCGAAAGGCAAATTAGCTGAGTCTTGGATGGAAGGGATCCTTGGAGACGAGAATTGCCCTCAGATTGCCAAAAGCAAGGTATGGAGTAATTTAAAGTAATAGTTTGAAGCTTGTTTAGTGGAGAATTATAATGATAAATGGATCATTGATTCGGGGAGCCACTAACCATGTAATTTACTCTTTGCGTGGTTCGGGGACAAACTAAGCTTGGTTGGACGAGACGAGTTTTGAGGCTTGAAATGGAGAACATGTCTCCGTTAAAGCATTAAGACAAAAGTAAATTATTTTCAATAATGATAGGACTTTATGTTTAGTAGGCTATTTACATATACTTAGGATTTTAAAAGGAATTTAATTTACATTAGTTGTTTATTTAAACAAGGGTTTTAACAGTGGAATTTAATTCCTTTATTACAATAAGTTCAACCGATTATTTATGCGGTGATTTGATAGATGGTCTTTATTATTTAAGTCCCTGTGTCTATGATGTTTTAATTACTGAAATTGTTATTAAGCATGATCACCTAGCCAAGAAGGAAAGTTTCAAATGAAAGCGTACCTTTGGCATTTCTGATTAGGTCATATTAATCCTAATGGGATTCATGGTTTGGTAAAAGTGGGATCTTAACTTCCCTAGACTTTGAACCTATACCGTTATGTGAATCTTGTTTGGAAGGTAAAATGACCAAAAGGCCCTTCAAAAGCCAAAGGATATCAGCGCAACCAAACGTTGGGGTAGATTTGCATCTTACGTGTGTGCGAGACGATAAATATCGAGCGAGAGGAGAGTATGAAGTATTTTGTCACCTTTCTGAGATGACTACTCAAGATATGGATATATTTACCCCTAATGCCAAAATGCGAAACTTTCACTAAATTTCAGTATAGGTGAGGCGGAAAAGCAATTAGGACTCCATATCAAGAGCTTGGTCGGTAGGAGGTGGTGAATACCTATCTGGAGAGTTTAAGTCTTTACTTGACTCGAGAGGGGGATAGTTTCGCAACTATCGGCCTGAACACTTGACCAAGAATGGAGTTACGAGAAAGAAGAAATAGAACTCTTAGCGGGGATATGGTGAGGTCAGTACTTAGTTATTCATCTCTCTACCTATATATCGTTTTGGGGATATGCCATAGAAGCGCAATGTATCTTCTGAATTTAGTTCCTTACAAAAACGGTTCCTAAGACACCTGGGGTGTGGAAAGAGCAAGCCCTAGTTTAAGCCATATCCAGTATGGGGTGCTCTGCATATGTCTTAGAAAGGATCCAAATAAGTTGGAATCGTACGGAGGTTTGCATGTTTGTTGGCTACTAAAGGAGCGAGAGGTGGACTATTTTATAGTCCTTCGGATAAAAGGAGTTATTGTGAGTACTCACGAGCTTTTGGAGGAAGACTATATAAGCAATTTCAAACCCAAGAGTAAAATAATTCTTGAGGAGCTTGACTCGACTCAGAACAATTTGGGGCTCCACCGATTATCTTGGCCTCTAATACCCACTTGATTTCCCTATGCATAGTCAAAGAGGAAAATGTACCGAAGGTGAAGACAAGCACAGTGGAACCCGATGGAACAAGATCAATACATGTGGAACCCGGAGGAACCCGGAAAACCGGTACAAGAGGAACTAGGCGCTACGGGCTGGAGGAACAATGAACCACAACCGATTGGGCTTAGTCGTAGTGATGAGTAAAGGCGGAAAACTGCGAGATATGTCTTGCTAAAGCGAGAGTCTTACCAAGTTATTGCTATTGTGGTGAAGATGATCCATCAATTACAAAGCCTTTGGAAGATGTGGATGTACGGGAGTGGCAAAGCCATGGACAGTGAAATGGAATCTATGTATTCAATTCGATCTAAGTCTCTTAATAGAGCACCAAAGGGAGTAAAACCAATAGGTGTAAGTGGATTTACAAGAGAAAAGGGGATCGTGAGATGGGAAGGTGGAGAGCCTTGAAGCTAGATTAATTGGCAAAGGCTATACCCAAGGAATAGATTATGAAGAAACCTTTTTCGCCGATAGCCATGCTTAAATCTATCCAGGATTCTTTTAGGCGTAGGCGCTAGTCTCGGTCTGAGATTTGGCGGTGGATGTCAAAGCGACCTTTTAAGTAGCGATTTAAAGCGAGGAACATCTACATACGACAACCAGAGGTTCAAAGCTAAAAGGCAAAGAACACATGGTATGCAAAGTTGCAAAAGATCCATTTATGGACTTAAGCAAACATCAGATGTATGGAACATCAGGAGTTTGATCGGTATTGCTTCTTTTGGTTTTGAGAAAATGCGATGAACCTTGTGTTTTAAAAGAATCAAGCACAGAGGTAGTTTTCTAGTCCCTTTACGTTGATGACATATTGTGGTAGGAGCTTGACAAACAAGTGTTGTCAAGTGTAAAGATTGGATTTGCATAAACGATTTGATATGAAAGACTTACTCCAGGAGATGCCAAGTATATTGCTTGGAATCGGCTACTCTGAGGAGCTTAGGAAGAATAAGTTATTGTTGGCACTATCTTCGAGCCTCTTATATTGATAAAATTCTTGTCGGGTTTAACATGGAAAATTCCAAAAGTCCCTTACCCTTTAGACATGGAATTCATCTTTCTAAGAGCAATCACCAAAAACTCTGAGCGGAAAGAAACGTATGAGTAGGATACCTTATGCCTCGTGTAGTAGTCTCATGTATGCCATGTTATGTACCGGGCCAAATATACACATTATACGGAGTGGGAGTTGCTGGCCCGGTATCAATCTGATCCGAGTGAAGAACCTTAGTTGCGATAAAGCATATACTTAAGTATCTAAGAACAGGAGATTATATGCTAGTATATTCCGGTGGGAGTTTAGAAACCATTGGTTTCCGCGGATTTCTCGGAACTTCAAGGGGATATTGACTCGAAATCTACCTCCCAAGTTTATGTGTTTACACTATATGGTGGAGCATGCATTGGAGGAGTAATGCAAACGGGACGTGTGTAGCGATTCCACCCGCGAGGAAGGCCCCGAATATGTTCTTTGCTTACGGGCGGCTAAGAAGCTGTGTGGCTGAAGAAGTTCATTATGGATCTTCGAGGTGATACCCGGTCTGAGGTGACCCATTACCCTTTCTTGTGACAACGGTGGGAGCCGTAGCAGTCAAAGAACCAAGGTATCACAAGAAACAAAAACAATTGAGAGGAAGTACCATGATCAGAGACATCATTGAGCGAGAACGATGGTTGCAAAATAAGCGTCGGAGGAAAACCTAGCGGACCCATTCACAAAGGCTCTACTTGTTCAAGTTTTTGAAAGACATGTAGATTCTATGGGTGTTAGGAGATTACCAGACTTATTTTAGGACTAATTAGGAGTTTTTTTTTATTTGAGCTTTTTATGGCAAGACAAATAAAATTATTGTATTTTTTCTGTGTTAATAAAATTTCGTAGGGTATTAATTTCACCTTGTGCACACTAGTATTTTTCGTATTAGGTCGGATTAATTATGCGGTATATGGTCATATGGATCGATCCATGGAAGACATGATCATAAGTTCTCATAATTAATGAATAAGATCCACCAGTTATTGAATAAGATTGGGCGCTTTATTTTAGAGTTTGCAATATTTTATGAAATAATGTCTTGGTTATTATAAAATATTGGTGCAAGATTATATTTGCATTGATAGGATCAAAGAAAGATTTGATTAAAGTTAAATTTACGCAGAAAGGAATTAAATCTCAAGTGATATTTGAATTATTATTTTTCTCTCAATCTGAGTTTTATTTTAAATAGGTAATTGAATAATTATCGGTCTTTGAATTATCAATATGTGAGGCCTATTTTGGCGGCCAATACAGATGATTTAGGAGCGTGATTGTTTAATTACCGGTATTTATAAGAAATAAGCAAAAAATGAAATTATGTATGAAATATCCTCTTGATATGTTTGGTACTTGGATGTAATGAAGTCGCCGGTGCATTTGATCCATTGAAGAAAGTATTTATTAAATCAAGAGATTAAAATAATTAATTGATGACTAAATATAATCAATTAATTATTGATATTTTACAATGGAGAGAATTAATATATATATCAATATTAATTTTGGAGTTCAACTCTGGGCCTTTAATGAGTGGAGTGGCACCGGATTAGACCGTGCTTTTCAGTGCCGGGGAGCCTTAATTAATAATAGCCGTTGGATCCCAGGGGCTGGCTCGGGGAAAGTGGGCGGAGCTCATATCGATAATGGAACTATAGAACACAAAGTTGAGTTACATGGTTTGGGCTATGCTCAAGTTTGTGCTCAAGAGCAAGTGGGAGATTGTTAGCAATTGTGCTCTTGGAGTCCACTTAGTATTCTGAATATATGTATAAATTATAAATTTATAATAAGCTATAATTTATTATAGACGATTTATTTATAATAAATATAATTTATTATATGAACGATTATTCCTTGATGTAATAGGTTTTAAAAGGTTTTCTCTTTGAGTTTTTTCATACATTTTTTGAGAATACAGAACAAGAAAAGAAAGATTTTTCTATTCTTTTGGTTTTTAAGTGTTGCAGATTAGGTTACGTGATTCATTGTGCCCACACACATCATACCACCCACCGAGGGATAGATACGGAAGATCCCGGGAGGTTCTTGATTGCTGATGCACGTAGATTGGGCCGGTGTAGATCGTTGGTTGCGTCTTTATTCTTTATGAATCGGCCGGTGTAGATTGCTGGATTGGTGGCTGATCTAGAAGTCTAGTTGACGGATCTGCAAATCTACATAGGTAATTTTATTTAATATTGAATTTTAGATACAGTTGCATGTTTAATCATATTGCTAGATCCATGCTTCCGCTGTGTGTTTTTCCTTCACCAAAGTCCATTCAAAGGAATATGGCCAAATTCTAGACCCAAGGAGCATTCCATAGAGTCCAAGAACACCAAATTTGGAGTCTGAATGACGGAGTTATGCAAGTGCGAAGCCATGAAAATTAGCAACATTGTAGCACCTAAAAACAGCAGAGGCTACGTTTCATCATTTTTGGACATAATATGAGCTCAAATTACATTAAACTATAATGGATGGATTCTAGACTCAAAGAGCTTTCCATAGAGTCCAAGAACGTGCGAATCAGAGTTCGGACAAGAAAGTTATGGTCATCCAAAGTTAGAGGCTTCACATGAACAGTGACCTACACAACAACGTGGAACCTCGCAGTGCGTGCGAGCACGTGGGAGCTCCACGTACATGCCGGTTTTTGACCCAAACTCATCTAGAAACAACCCTTTCAACAGGAACAAACTACGCCCCAATTGAGACCACAAATCGGCCAAAACATGGCACAAAAGCCATCCCAAACTAAGTTTAAAATCAACTTCAAAATAACCCTGAAAACTGAACATTATAGTGAAGAACCAAAAAAAAAAATCAATTTTTTTTTTTCCTTTTGGCGTTTGAGAGCACCATCCAAACAGCCCCCAGGGCTTAAGAAAGACCAAAACGACTCCTATATGGAAAATAAATCTTAGTATGAAGGTTCCCTATCTCTTGGAGAGAAGACGAAGCTTTTCGAAGACCCGGAAGCTCAAAACCCACGGCCTCTCGAACTTTTTGCTCGAAGATTTCGTAGAAAACTCACGGTTTGGTGTCCCATGTTTCCTAAACAGTACTCCGCTTTAAGTCTTGGCTTGTCGAGGCGGCCACGAGCTCCGTAGATCTTAGAGAGAAGTCAGAGCTTCTCTCTCTACACCCTCTCTTCTCCTCTCCTATGCGTGAAAGACCAAGAAGAAAATGGGCTTTTTCCGTTTTCACTTCTTTATTCAGTGCTTAAGTTTGTTAAGTGGCCCACATCGTGCCACGTGTCCACTCCGGTCCCGGGTTTGTTTCTGTCCCGAAACGATTTATTTCTTTTCAATTCAATTTATTTTAAATGAACTTAGCTCAAGCCATTTCCCAACTTTCGAGATTTTCCTTCAAAAATCTAGTCCTTAGAATCACTTGGCAACTCACCACACAAATTAGAAAAATTCGATTGTGCCGAATTCGGCGAAACTTTTAAGGTCATTTAGATTTCGTGAGACGAATCAATGGCGCAATCCGTTTGTCATCTAGATCTAGAATTTTCTAGGCTTCAACGAGTCATTCCGACAACTGCTATTCTTGCACGTTTTTTCAAAAAATTTCAAATTTTCGGGTTTTACAATTTCCAAGTTCTTAGGAATGATTTTATTAAGAAGACAATAATGTAATGACAATATTATAGTGCTTTGTACACTTTCAAACTCAAACTATAGAAGGATTTACTGCCAAGATAAGTCATTCATAGAAATTAGTGATGAATGTAGAGGAAATTGCCGAAATAATAGAACCTCAAAGTTGGATATGATGAGAAATTCCAAAAAAATTTACATTTTAAGTCTTGAAGATGATATTCACGAAGAAGATTGTATACGAATTGGTTACCATATTTCGGGAAAATTCCTTAATAAAGATAATACTCCCGGAAATAGCTGAGAGAAATAGTTTTCAAAGAATAAGAGAAGAGGTACATTTACCTTTCCTGATAAAGGGAAATTATTACAATGGAGAAAGAGAAGTTGAAGAAACAAGAATTTTAATAGATATAGGTGCTAGTTGCAACCATATACAAGCAGATAAATGTGAAATGATAGAAAATATAACAAGCCCATATGTTTTTAAAAATTATGATGGCCAAACATTAGAATGTGATTTAAAGGTAGAAATACCCATAAGATTATAATGAATAACCTTTTTGATAGATTGCTATAAAATAGAGAATAAAGGAAATGGAGATTTATATTGATATTCTCTTAGGAAATAGTTTCTTAGATTGATTAGATAAATATAAGATTACAAAAGAAGGAATATAAATATATAGTGAAGACATATGTATTTTCCTAGAAAGACAAAAATGAAATAAATTACATTCCCTACTATGGTATTTATAATGGTAAATATTCCAGAAACTAAGTTATATACATGTGGATTAGTAGACATAGGATCATGAAATAACAATATTTAAAGCTTTTTATTAAAGAATCAAAAGATAATAAAATCTATATAAAATGTATAATTGAAATAAGAAGAAATTACCAAGCAAAAAGAAAGTGTGGAAATAATGATCCATAATAAAATAATAAAAATAGGAAAAGTTTACCAATATGTATTGATATAGAATGTGTGTTGATATTATATTAGGAAATGACTTTTACAATAATTCTCAATATATCAACAAATAATTTATACTATAATATTTAAAACACCTTGCACCAACCCTTTGGATAGAGTACCTAGAATATTAAAACCTTTTAGGACGACAAATTATGACCAAAGCTAGAAAATTGAGAATAGAAATAAATACATCTATTACTTATAAAGTAGTCATGACACATGTGAAAAATTGAAGAAAATTTTAGTAAAGAGAATAACCCTTTAAAATATGAGAAAGATAAAAATCTACTATAAATTAGAAATGATAGATCCTGATTAGGTTATTAGAGTCATACCAATGATATATTCACAAGAAGATATAGAAGACTTTAAAATACAAATTAATGAATTAATGCAAATGAATCTAATAAGAGAAAGTAAAAGCCCACATAGTAGCCCTGCTTTCATGGTAAGAAAACATAATGAGATAAAAAAAGGAAAAACAAGAATGATGATAAAATATAAGGAAGTAAATAAAAATACTAAATTTGACGGATATTATATTCCAAATAAGAAAATATTAATAAATTGCTTGAAGGAAAAATCTATGATAGTAGGGATTTGATTGCAAATCAGGATTTTAGTAGATAAAAATGGATAATGACAGTATACCTATTACGACTTTTAGTACACCTAGAGGTCATTATGAATGAATGGTAATGCCTTTTGGATTAAAAAATACTCCTCAAGTTTTCCAGAGAAAAATTGATAAAATATTCTCTGATTATTCATCTTTTATAATAGTATATATTGATGATATGTTAATGTATACGATATTAGAAATATCATGAAAAACATTTAAATATTTTTCATAACACTTTCTGTAAAGAACGACATAGTTCTTTCGAGAAAGAAAGTTGAAATCAAGAAAAGAAATAGAGTTTATGAATGATAATAGATTAAAAAGGTATAAAGCGCAAATCACTATAAGCAAAAAATATTCCTAATGATTGAGAACCAAAGAAATTATACAAAAATTTTTAGGATCATTTGCAAGTTACTCATCGATTTTATAAAGATTTAGCAAAAGAAAGGCAGGAATTACAAAATTGTCAACAAAGAAAAGAGGCGAAACGGGATGGAATGAAAAACATACTACGGTAGTTAAAGATTGAAAAACCCATATGTTTCGATTTACCAAAATTAAGATTACAAATGAAATGACAATTTAATACGCAGCGGATGCTTGAGGATAAGTATTAGGCGACAATTTTGAAAACATATTTAGGAGAAACATGTCGTTATACAAGTGGAATCTTTAATAATAATTATATTAATTATGATATTAATGAGAAAGAGTTACTTGCAATAATAAAAGGAATTAATAAATTTGAGGTATTCTTATTTCCTAAATCTTTTATAATAGAAACTGATAATACTCAAGTTGCAGGATTCATAAGAAATAACACGGGAAAAGAATGCGAAGCTAGGAGATTGTCTAGATGGCGCCTCTTCTTAGATTATTATAATTTTAAGATTGTACATATAAAGGTATTGACAATTTTATTGTAATTTTGGCGAGAATGTCGAATAAAATCTAGGAATTCGCGTGATATAAGCCATGATATAAACTGAAGGAATGAATAATCTCTGAAAAGTATAATGATCTTATTTCAATCGAAGAAAAGTAATAAATTTATAAAAGATATCAATGATATAAGGTCTAAATCATATATTTCACAAAATCTCAGCGAAAAATGGTTTGAAAGATTAGAATGTCGCGAGACGGGGTGATGTTTCCTCGATTTTCCTCGAGACCAAAAAACATCGATAAGGTGAAACTGGATATGTCGTCCAATTCGGGGAAAAACCGGGCAACAACGATTCTTTGATAGCGATAGGATAGGAGATATATCATTTGTCTAAGAAAAATATCTCAAAAGTATTTGGAAATACTTTATCCTTGAAAATGATAAAAGGTTGAAGATAGATTACCAAAGGATGAGCTCCTCTCAAAGGAGATAATTCGAGATGAAACCCTCTTCTTTCCTAAAAGAAAAAACATAAAATATATCTGTCTCTTGATAACATTGTAAATATGGAAAGAAAGTATTTGACTTTCTCGGGTATCTATAACAACCACTGTGGAAATGGTATTACCGGACCTCTATTGAGTCTATCTACCCCGAATAATATTGCAAAGAAACGTCCTTTATTTGTTGAAGTCATCGTGGATTGGTTTGTTGACGAGATCTATTGTCCCTAATTATGAGAAATACTTAATATCTGTCGAAATTCAATTATGTAATAGTGGGGACATCGAGCTTCTACATAAAATTATTACCATTAGTCTGAATATAATGAAGATAGTAGAATATGCATCAGAAAGCCTATTATCTCATCATGATAAATAAGATCTGAAGAATCAAGATTTCAAATAAATGATTTTTAACCCACAAAAGCAAGGATATTATAACTAAGCAATGGACAAAGACAAGGAGGCATTGGGGATAAAGCGGTGCTTGGAATAATGACAAACTTAGAAAAAGAATTGCCAAATCCATTGTGCAACAAACAAGCGGATGATAATCGTAAGCGATGGAAAAATTTAGAGGATGAGAATGATGACAAAAAAAATCATTGAAATTTGGACCCATTCTTATTGCCAACCGGTCGGATGACAAAGATAGTTGCCAAAGTTTATGAGTTTACTCTTATATCAAAATTGTTTTTCTGTTAAAATTTAAACAAGAAATAAAATGATGACGATTCTCTTTACTATTTTGTTAAGGTTACCTTTTAAAATGTATTCTTAAAAAAAATAGCGTTAAATTTAGTAATTAAAAAATAAAAATGAGAATATCGTAATTCTTCCTTTCTGGTAGTTGGTCTTTTTAAAATATGAGTTTACTCTTATATCAAAATTGTTTTTTCTATTTAAAATTTAAACAAGAAATAAAATATTAGACATATTCTCTTTACTATTTTATTAAGGTTCCTTTTAAATGTATTCTTAAAAAAATAGTGTTAAAATTTAGTAATTAAAAAAATAAAAATGAAAATATAAACCAAATTCTTCTTATTTCCTTAGAATTGAGTTGGATCATTTTTAAAATATGAGTTTACTCTTATATCAAAATTGTTTTATTCCTCGAAAAAAAAAAAATTTATTTTCTATTTAAAATTTAAACAAGAAATAAAATATTCGATGAGTCTCTTCTTTGTTAAGTTCTTTTTAAAGTGTATTATTAAAAAAAATAGTGTTAAAATTTAATGTAATTAAAAAAATAAAAATAGAAAATATCAGTAATTCTTCTTATTTCCTTAAATTGAGTTGGTCTTTTTAAAATGAGTTTTACTCTTATATCAAAATTATTTTTCTGTTAAAATTTAAACAAGAAATAAAATATTCGACATCTTATTTTGTTAGGGTTACCATTTAAAATGTATTCTTACAAAAATAGTGTTAAAATTTAGTAATTAAAAATAAAAATGAAAATATCGTGTTCTTCTTCTTATTTCCTTAAATTGAGTTGATCTTTTAAAATATGAGTTTACTCTTATATCAAAATTGTTTTTCTATTTAAAATTTAGAAATAAAATTGTAACATAATTTGTCAGCAAAACCTAACTCAAACGCTTAAAGGTTCAGTCGGACATGAAAATAGAAGGGGTTTAGGATTATAGTTTCGATGAGAATAAATTTATGAGAAATATATTACTATGATGTAAAAGCATAATGAATAAATGTAAAAAAATAAAATAAAAAAGTACTAACATAATTTAAAATTTATTTTATATTCTGGTATTTAAAGACATATTAGATTTAGTTAACGTTTTGGTCTTTGATTCTTTAAGTATATTTATTATTTAAAGGCCGGCGAATATGGCGTATAATAAATTATTTTGAAAAGAAAATATTGCTTGCAACCATGTCATTGATAATGTGCGAAAATCTTTTACCATTTATTGCTTCCAATAAAATAACTGAGAATGATTATACTTATGGGAGGAAATACGTCATACTTAGGTAGGGATGATGAAGAATATGGAAGAACGAAAGGAAGAGGAGGCGAAGAAGCTTAAAATGGAATCTGAAAAGATTGAAAGAGGAAAACAAACAACTCGGACTACGTACCCATATTAAAAGATCAAGGCCGTATCGACTCCTTTTCTTCCCCCTCGCAGATTCACAAAAATGTGGCAAGTTCTCTGTAAAAAACTCTTTTTCAACAAAAATCGCGTTCAACCGCCACAGAATCAGAGTGGAGATGTTGGTGTTGGGAGGCGAAAGAGGATTTAGGTTTCTCCCAAACCACGGGTGTTTCCAAAAAACGCGGAACAGACTTCGTGGATTCAAGAAGAAGGTTGAAGTTGTAGTTGAGAGATTCTCTCGTTGTTTCAAGAAGAAGAGGACGACAAAGGCATACCTTCTGTAAGTCACATCTTGGTTAGTTCTTTCATTCCTTTTAGTTCTTGGACATATCTTACATGTTTTCTTGTGTGTTTGCTTTGATTATTGCTTTGACCTGACTTTGTGGGCGAGTTTTGAATTGAAAATAAGAAGGATGCATTTTAGTGAGCAAGTAAAGGAATTATAACTTTTATAAAAAGTAATCTAGAATGTGTAAGTCTTGTCATAAATTACACTTTCCGGAAGTCTTTTGGCACGGGATCATTTACGATCTCAATCACACAATATTAGAGCCGAGATATGACATTCTCCTCACAGTGGTTTTGTTGCGGGAAGCGGAGACCACATACGCATCTCGCGACGCGGCAGCCCAGCCCCGTCTTCTCATTGCCTTATTACGAATAGGCCGAAAATGACTTCGTTAAGGGGACCGATAGCGGGTTTGGGCTGGGCGTTCGATTGGAGCACGACCCCAGTCCAATTCCTGCCACTGGGCCCGATCCAGCAATCCTTGAAATTCTGGTGGCGGAGCAGATAACCTACCTTTTCTTCTTTGCGTTGGAGGATCCTCATCCGCCTTAGCTTGATGGGCCCTTCTTGCTTTAAACTTATGGCATGGGCTTTGGCGTAGCAGCAGGCCCGCCAAGGCCGGCCCACCTCATCCCCATGATGAGCGCTGCGGACTAGTGGACTTGGTGATTTGATTCCACTCTTCTCCCCCAGTATTTTGAATTTGGCATTGGGTTATGGGCCAGCCCCAGCGCACTTTAACCAGCCTGGTGCCTTACGCCCACTTGCCATTGACCCTTTCCCTGCACCACTCGGGGAATGTGCCTCTTTGCTTCCCTGTCTCGCTCAGCGGCGCGTATCTTCCCTTCGTCTTCCATTCTAGGATTAGCCATTCTGTTTCTCTTCGATTACGCAGCGATGATACACCTCAGTTACCCTTGGTTGGATCTCCATATAATTGGATTCCGTAACCATTGTGAGAATAACGAAGTAGGTTCACCGAGATCCCTTTCATTAGAAGATTTTCGATGGAAGCTTGTTTCCTTGTCAATGGCCTTTCTGGCCTCCCGACTATCTCAGGTGTTGCAGGTGCTTGCATCCCGCAGGTGTAAAGGGAAATGACCACTCTTATCCAAGCTTTCTTGGTTTTTGGCCATTACTTCGTCTGACCGGTTGTGAGTCCACGCTCGATCGCCAAGCTTCTCCTACGAATCATTTGCATTCTCCATAACCCGAATCACGCCTCTTAGTTCATCCAAGCCGGCTGAAGAATGAGTTCGGTTAAGGGATGGAAAACATGTTCCCCTTGACCTCACGCCTTCTTGGCCCCTGACTTCCGCTCTCAGAAGATATCATTGTTTGTTGTGGCTTAGACTTCGACTTCCCACCACTCCATTTTTAGCATCCCAAATCCTTTTAATATGTAATCGCGATATCCGGCCATAATGCATCCACGATAATTTCCGGCTGCTCTTGTATCCGCACATGGTACTCACATTGAACTCTGAAAGAAAGGAAGAAAAAAGAAAAAGGCCTTTGATTTACTTGAGAGTGCATAAGGTAGGTAGCCCGTGTCCTTTTGTGCTTGTTGAATGATGAGGTGCAGCAAATGGGGCTTTTGTAAGTTTCTACTGGGTAGACTTGAAAATATTAATAACAAATTGCTTCAAAATTTTTGTTCTCTGAAAGATTTTTGTCATGCTTCAGTGGTTTACTGTGGTTTATCACTGCATCTTAATAATGTAAGCGTGGCAGTTCTCGAGGTTTATGTTTGATTTATCTGTATTTAGCTAAACTACAATTCAATTTCATTCAAAGAAACCATGTTATAAGTAACCAGATGGCTCGAGGATTTTGTTACGGGGCTTGGCATTGGAATCATGTACATGTCATTTGGGAATGCCCGAGGAAATCGGGAAGGCTGGTATGACATGGATGAGGCCCACGTGAAGTGGTTCAGGAATTAAGGCGACTCAAGAAAATCATCACATGTCACATGAGTTGATGGAAAGCGAGACACTAGTCGAAAATTAGAGAGCGAGCATACTCGACAAGTCGTTGCTAAGTCAGAAGTACAGGAAACGAAGATGCTAATGATACAAATATTCTCCCCCTTTAATTGAGGATGGTGAGTATCTGAGTAATGTTCTTCTTGAAGAGCCACGCGAGAAATCATAAATGGATCAGTAGGCAGAGCTTGAGTTTGAACTACAAAAACTTACTTGACATGCCTGGATGCTCCTAGCTATGAAATAAGACCAGATTTTGGTGAGCTTTGAGTATGCCTTTTTTCTTATATTCCCATGTGCTTAGTTGTTTTAACTAAGAATATAAGGTGTCTATCATGTTAGGCGCGCATTCAGCTTTACCAACCATTAAGATAGAGTATCCATATGGATTATTTCTTTGGGACTAAAGTTTTTTCATTTTGAGTTTCTTGACAGAAAGTTTCTATCTATAAATGCAGTTGTAGATGTCACTTGACAAATCTCTTAAGGTCATTCAGATGTTGGATCCTTCATGAGCGATCTGACTACATTTTAAGCGAGAGTGAGACTTGATACACTAAATGTGGCTACGTAGTAAAGATGCGGTTGTCTTTTGTTCTAGTTGGTGATTTATAACATCCTGTTACCAAAAGTATTGTTCAATAGGTTGAACTTTTCAGTTTTAGCATTTGTAGCAACCACCATATCTAGAATTGTTGTGTATAAATTGGTTGTAAAACCAAAACTTCTGACCCTCACGATCTTACGGTTAACCCACATTTTCATTCTTATTTTGAACTATTCTTTAAGATTTTTCATCGAGTTATTACTTCTTCCGATGGACTTATTAATTTGTGGATTAGAAAAACCTTGATCGATAAAACCCCATGCTTAATATGTATGATGAATGGTGAGGATTTGTTCCTCCCATAAACTATGCTTCTTCCCTAAATACAATGTGTGTTGTCTTAGATGGACTGGAAAATGTTATTGCACGCTCAAGAAGTTTCGACCAAAGGTTTCATGGTTTGGGAAGGAGTCGAGTTCGGATTCTTCTCCCGGTTCCATGGTGTATTACCGGTAGGCCCGGATCGGCGTGCCATGTGCTCATTGAGCGGCGGGAAAATCAAATGGTGGGGCGGAGTTTGAAGGCTGGCGCCAGCGATCAGAGCGCTACATGAAAAAGGAGAAGCGGGAACTCCGAGACCTTGAAAGACCGTGTTAAGCGCTAAATGAATTCTTTTATGCGACTTCCTCGGGCATATTTCCTTACTCCTAAATAATGCCTTAGGATTCTGGTTTCTATTCATTTTTTCCTTTAATTCTTCACTTGCTACAAGTATTGGAACCTTTTGCACGATGATGAATGGCACATGTCGATTCAAACACACGAAGTTTCTAAGGCAGCTTGACATTGTTGTCAGATGATGAAAATTTGAATCTCCGGTGGAACAAACGAGCCCCATCAATGGAAATTCCGGTTACGACCTTTGACGACTTCAAAAAAAAAGATCCAGAATTGTTGGGATGAAAGAGGCCCTTGATTACAGGCGTCTAGTTACTATGTAAAAACGACATATTCCCGAGGTAATTGAGCGGAAAAAATCATATAATGATGTCAAATAAAGTAAACTATGGGTGGAGCCATACAAATAAACTCTGTAGGAGCTCTCTTGTACATTATGCTTCTCTCCTCTCTTTCCATTAGTATCGACATTTTTTCATTCTCTTTTATTTTCTAAAGAAAGTATGAAAATGTCGACTTCTCGAAAATAAACTATATCTAAGAAAACTCTCTTGAACTATTTATCAACCTATAATTACTATTTAGAATTAATTTGTGTTTTTAGTATTTTTAGATTAAAAAAGCTACTGAACTAAATGTGTTTTTATGTTTTATTATTCTTGTTTTCAGAAAAAATAGTTTTTAAAATCATAAACAAATAGGCTTAATATAGTTACTAGTTTTGCTTTGGATGATTTGATTAAAATACCTTTGAAAATCTAATTTTGGAAATTTGACTCTTATTAATTTTATTACAGGATTGGATAAAAATATATATTTTATTTTTTTATAAATATAACATTTTCTTCTAAAATTATTATAAATATAAAATGAAAAATTATTTTTATCAAAATAAATTGCTGCAAGAAACACCACGGAAAAATTAGATTCACAAATTAGATTTAGGTTATTTATTTATTTATTTTTTTCTTTTGGTTTAGCTATATCTTTGGTTGTAGGGCATTTCTTTGGAGTGTATCCTGACTGATAACCATAGAGCAAATCAACATGACCTCGAGGCTGAGCAGACATACATACATACTAAGAAGCGGCCAGCCGTAAAAAAATAAAGTATCAATTACTATAAAAAAATTTGGACTTGGAGCAAATATATATATGATAAAAACCAAGGGGTTCATTGTGATATGGGAAAATAAAAAAAACTGTGTACTTCAGACCGGTGGTTTGAGTTTCAACTTCAACAACTGCCTGCCATAGCAATGAATGTGATTGTGAAACTCAACGCCTGTGGGTGGAAGAGAGCAAATTAGGTATAGAAAAATGAGTCTTATACCCAAACCTATTCAAATTTAAAAAAAAAAACAGAAATAGTTAAAAGCAAATTAATGTTAAAAGTAGTGTCTATGATAAATTTTTTTTTAAATCAATATTATAGTTATTGATTATGATTTTAATTTAAAAAAATTTCTAATACTATAACCAATAACTTCGATATTAATTTAAATTTTTTTTTAATGTTGTAGATAATGATGATAGCGTTAATAATGTGTATGACAATATGATCGAAAGCATTGTTTGAATGTTATTTTGGTTTTAATTTATATTTAGCATATCTATTTTGTAGTGGACAACACAGACCCACCGCCTCCTCCTCCTTATCTATCTTCCAACGCCCATTCAGCATCCATCCCCGATCATCTTGATCCAGTTGATGTTCATTAAATGTTCAGCTGCGAGATGCGGATGTGTGTCATGCCATGTGTACAGGTAATAATGGATATGTTTTCCTTAAATTAAAACTTGTACCCAACGCCACAGGATGCTCTGGCTATGAAGAAGTAGACCAGTTTGGGTGAGCTGGTATACCTTTTTTCTTATATTCCATATGCTTAGTTGTTTAACTAAAAATATAAGGTGTCTATCATGTTGAAGCATTTAAGCACGCGACCATTAAGATGAAGTATCGTGTGATTTATTTCTTTGGGTACCTGTAGGGCTTTGGGTGAGGTGCGGGTACAATCGGTAGGTCTTCGGTCTGAAGTTGATATTTCATACCTTGTATCATGTTGATTTAAAACTTGTAAAGTATAGTGCAATTCATTAGTTCTTGGATAAGAAGATCGAGATTCAACCATTGTCAAAAACTAAAATAAAAGCCCAGTCGGATGGTCGGATACGAGGATGAGATTCATTGTTTCTTGTCACGACTTCTAATTTATTAGTTCATCAACATGGAGATTGGCCCGATGTTGGGTGAAGCTATCACAATCTTGGCTGAGCTTCCATTTCATCTTGAATACCGGACTTTTAACATATCCTTGCTTTACGGAATTAGGTTCGGGTCGAGGAAAAGTGGATATGCTCGAAGGGGTTCATTGTGATGCGAGAAAGTAAAACGAACTTGTGCTGGATGGAAATAAATCATGAACTTCGTCTCGATCTCGCGCCCTTATTAACCCGGTACTACCTCCTCTTCCTCTTCATATAGTGAAATGCAGATTTCGCACTACATGCCTCTTGTTGATTCTCCTTGTGCCTTATATGTTGCAGCAATGCCATGTTAAGAAGAAAGAACATCAATTCCTTGGCGGTATCGTCGGTGAGAAGGGAACAATTCTTTGATGAAGAGTGATTTTGAGTTCCTCGATTTGCATCATGGTTCTTAGGTTTTGGGTTTTATTTACTCTAATGATGAGAAACAATGGCCCGATTTTTCCTTTTTTCTGATAATTTTATTAAAAACATGCAGCGGGGTTTTCAATTTGTCGCATTTTGGATAGCCTCCTTTGAATTATTAAAGTCATAATCATTTAAACTTTCCTAGTACAAAGGGTGTATTATTTATATGATACGTTGTTTGATATTATTATTAGGTATATTATTATTCATTTCATGTTTAAACAATTTCTTTTTTTTTTTTTTTTTTAATTCTTAAAATTTTATGGGGTTTTGATTGAAACCCATGATTGAGAATTGAATTTGGTTATGTTTGATTTACTAATTCTTTTGTTTATTTATGGGTGAATTTCAATCCTTGATTTTTAGGTTTTTGGGCTGAATACTATTTGATTCATGTTTTTAAAATTGTTTTGGTATAAAAAACAATGAAACGAGATGTGTCTTCAACAATGTTTTTTTTGAATTCTTAAAATTTCACGGGATTAAAATGCAGAATTTGTTGGATTCACTGTTTTTTGAAAATTGTTTTATGTTATAAAAACAAAGATGTTTTCAACAATGTTTTTTTTTCTTAAAATTTCATAGGTTTTGATTGAAACCCGTAGTGAGAATTCTAATTTGGTTATTTTGGTTTACTAATTCTTTTATTTATTTATGGGTGAATTTCAATCCTTAAGCTTAGGTTTTGGGCTAAATATACCAAGCTACTGCGAATTCGGAAATCTAGGGCTTGTCTGGTTTATGTTTTTAAAAACTATTTCCTGTTCTCAAAAAATAAGGAGAATAAATAAATTAGAGAGAACATGTTTGATTCTCAGTTGTTTTTTGTTCTAAAAAACATAAAAAACACAAAAAACATTGGTCGCGCAGAACGTTTTTGAAACGTTATAATTGTGTTTTTCTATGTTTTAAAAAGCTATTTTCAATTGTTTTCAAAAATAGGAACCAAACAAGCCCTTATAGTCAGTTTGGTTCTTGTTTTTAAAAATTGTTTTATGTTTTTAAATATAAAAAGAATAAGGAAAACATGAGAACATGTTTGGTTCTTTTTTTTTGTTATGAAAACACTAAGAATACAAAATATTTAATTTAGATAACAAAAAACGAGTTTTAAAGAATACAAAAATAGTGTTATTTTGTGTTTTTTTAAAGCGTATCAATAACTATTTTAAAAATAGGAACCAAACATATGCTAACTAACATCAATTTTGCCTTGAAGCATGACTCCGGTTGAATCCTTACAAAAGCAGAGGTCACTCTGACATAATATACAAAATGAATGAATAGATGTAAAAAAAACATTTAAGTGATTTTCGGTTCATTTTGATAAAAGTAAGAGATATATCTCGGATATATAGCCGATAAATATTTTTACATAAAATCAAAACACAAATTAGATAGATTCATGAAAATGCTTTGAAATTTTTAAAAATTTAAATACTTATCTTTTAAAAAATTATGTTGCATGAAAATCATTATAATTTTAAAATTTAAATATATATTAGAATTTATTCATTAAAAATAAATTATTATTATTCTAGTATGTTTTATTTTAAAAAAAGATAATATTATCTTTAAAAATTTATCCTTCAATAAATATTAAAATAAAAAATATATATTATTCAATTTATTCATTAAAATAAATTTATTATTATTATTACATTTGTATATTTACTTTATAATTAAAAATTATATTAATATTTAATATTTTATCTAATCAATTAATAATATTTATAAATATTATAAAATTATTAAATTATTTATTTTTAATATATATTATTTTTAAAAAAAAATTTAAACAATGAATATGAAAAAATAAAAACATGTGCTAGTTATTTTAAAATAAGATTAATGTTATAAAAAGTAAGAAGATAGTTATTTTCAAATATATATTATTTGTGTAAATATCAAAAGATTTGAAAGGGCTAGGAAGCTTGCCATTAAGTTAGAATTTGGGTTGAATCCCAGACATCAACGATATTTTCGATATATCACGACATTATATTATATTTTCGATATTTTAGGTTAGGACCAGGCTTGAGACCCTCCCTACATATAGGGTGGTAACAAGCCGAGCCGAGCCGAGCTTTGAACATTTCGAGTTAGAACTGCATTAATTTATGGCGGTTTCCGAGCGTAGAAACTTTGAGCGAGCTTAAAATCGGGCTCAAGCGGCTTGATTTAAAAAAAAAAAAGCTTGGCTTGAGTATTGAGCTCGTTTTCCATATGAACAAGCGAGCCAGAAGCCCGATCAGAGCCACATACAAGTTTGTATTGTAATCAATCCTCAGCTCAGTCCGCCCTTGCTTTTTAACTTTTTGCTGTAATCAATCGATAACAAATACATCAATTAGGAAATAATTTTCTATGGGATTTGTTTTTACCTTAGTTGATTTTAGCAATTGATGCTAAAATTTGTTAAAACCGCCTCCTTGACATTTGTTTGGCTATGGATTACGCGAGAATTCCCGCTGTGACTTGACTTACCATGAAGAATTATGAAATAGAATTAAAACAAGTATAAATTGCGAGTGAAGAAATGAATAAATCATTGAATAAGAAACATGATTGATTTTAATCAATTATCTAAATAAAGAAATAATATATATCAACGAATCTGAAGCAAACTCTTTAGCGCTCACAACCAAAATCATCCTACTGGATCCAAAACTGTTATGATAGTTCAGGCGTAGTTTTGAAAACCTCGAACCAATCGGTCCCGATGACAATAATTTCTACTCGAAATTGTTATTCTTTAAACCATCCCCTTACTCGGGCTAGCTGTCATGGCCATTTCATGGCTCTTAAACAAGACTAACGGTGAGGAGAGGGCTACCTCTCGAGTGCGAGATACGTTCAGCATTGCAAGTCCTCTGTTTGTAAATCAGAGAACAGCTGGTTCTCTTTCCTTTTCCGTTGTCTTTCTTCTTTCTTTCTTTTTCTTTTTCTTTTTCCCTTTTTCTCTCCTCTTTCCCGAATGAACAAAATTGCTTTAAATTAGGAGATTATATCTAGTGTGAACACCTCTTCTTTCTCTCCTCGTGACATAGCATCCTGTGTCATTCATGCCCACTTTCCCACCACTATCCTCTCATGCGAGATAAATTGTGACACTTGGCTTCTGAAGTGCCAAGTGTCCTCTTCTCGGGTGCCACACATGGCAGTGTACATTTCCATGCCATGTGTCACTCATCATTTCATAGTTGTCTCGAAATCTCTACGTCGCATTCCGACCTTCTAGAGTCCATTGAAATTATTTATGTATAGATTCATGAGACGAACTCAACGGTATGTCGGCGTCGTCATCTGAATCTAGAAATTCCAGTTTACAACCCGTGTCTATCATTTTACTTTTATCCAGGGTCTCACATGTGGGTGAATGAGTAGAGTGACTATTGTCAGGGCGACCTCTCGTCCTCTTCTCAATTATCTACATATGTTAAATACTTAAATTGAAGTTTCTTTCTTGTCTAACTAATAGTGCACATTGCCACTACTAATAGACCCATCATTTATCATGTTCATTTGTTCTTGAACTCTAGTTATGTTTCCTAACCATAGTGTTCATCTTTTCCTATATACATTCTTCCATGTATATAATTCACACAATTATAACACACAATCACACAATAACGCAACATGTTAAGCACAAAGCACAAAACACCACAACACCTGACAATGCATGATCTAAGCTTGGTGCCCATCGAGTCCTAGGTATTCAAGCGTGGAAGTTGGTCCCTTCAGGTCCATATGGATGCACACCAGAGCTACCTAGGTAATAGTTTACCTAGGCTCTAATACTATTTGTGACTTTGATTTTAGGGGTCATTTTTTTCAACTATTCAAGATCCCTCTCTAGAGAGAAAGCCAAAATGGGGAAGTAGCCGTTGTTTTGTTCTTCTTTGCTATTTCAAATTTTTCATAATTTCCTCGATCCTTTGCCCTACATAAAATTTATCTAGACAATAAAAGTAGGGAAATATTAGCATTACCTTGTACCGGTCCGAAACTAAGTTTTTTATTACAAAACTTATTATTTACATAATCGAAACTAGATATTCAAATCCAGGGATATTACAAAAACAAATCTTGACTAATCAGGCCTTTTTCACACAACAAAACCCTTGGACTGTGTCTTCTCCCGAGTGTACCTCCGATTTTTAGAAAAATATTTGCCACGATGGGGTGAACAATGCCCAAATAAATTCTCCTACAAAGGCTACTCCCCCTGAAAAAAATGCACATGTAATGGCGTATAAAACAGCCAAATCATATTTATATAAATAATACAATCATAGGAATGTTACGTGTCATCGTGAGATGAGACTACTCATGCCTGGCAGAATCATTGACTCCCTCACATTTGCAACGCTAAGTGTGGAGACCGGTCGTGGTGTTTCACTTGATGACTTAGCTATTGGACAACTCGGTATTAATTTGAATTTTTATCAAATCCTGTGTGTTTACATTTGGGTTGCGAATTTCGGGGCTCTCACCGCGAGGCTTATGCGCCTTCTGACACTTTAGCGAACTTTCATGTTGGATACATATCATATGTGACGAAACTGCATTGATTGTGTGTGTTTTACAAAGCGAGTGGTCTCGATTTTGGATGTTGTCCCATTTCAAACTCACCACATTCACCAAGAATTGTGAATAATAGAACCATGCACCCACAGTGACTTGTGCGATATGAGCCGTGCATATGAAATACGTCATGCCTTCATTTCATGCGATGTCATACTCTACATTTCTACAAATAAAACTACATCCCAGCATTTATAAATTTAGGATAATTATATTTCCACATAATTTCCATTTATCTAATTTCCATGTTAATACATCAAACAAGTACATATTAACATGATTTTTACACCTGTGACATATTATTTATTTTCCCGACAGTACACAAATGACCCCGAATCTCGGATCCATATAAAATAAAGGGCACCTCTTGGTCCCTTCATGGCTATAAGAACCATTTTGGTTCCATTCGACCAATAGGATCAACTGTGACATAAAACACAAAACAAAGCCGGAGACCTCAGTCTCGAATCACAACAAATCCCATACAGTTCGGGCGCGGCGGTCCAAAATATGGCTTCAATATTCAGCTAATCTTGGGATCAAATCACCACGACTATCACGGCCCGAAAATGGCTTATGTCATTATGGCTTCCAGGCTACAAGAATATTCCGTGGAAAATTCCCTACCTCATGGTTGACGAAACTCGAATTTTGGTACCGCGTAGCCGATACATGGATCGACTTTTCTTCTCGAACCGTCGAGCTCGATTGTCGAATCTTGAAATCCCATTTCTTTCTCTCTCTATCGGTTTTTCCTCTATCTCTTTCCTTGTTTTTTTTTTTTTTCCTCACCCTGTCTCCCTTCCTTTCCTTCCTTATCCCACTGAATTCCCCTTCCTTCTTGTTTGTTCCTCTCTCATTTTTCCATCTCATTTTCCTTTTCTTATTTTTATTCTCTGTTTTCTCATCTCTTTATTTTTTCTCTTTCTCCTCCTTCTAGCTTCTCTACCCGTATGGTTCAAGTGGGGGAAACTTCTCCCACTTTCCTCGACCACTTGTCATCACCGTGTTTTCTTCCTTATTTTTCTTTGTTTCTTTTCCTTTTATTACATCATGTAACATGGCTCAAAGTGAGCCATTTATTCAAGTGCACCACATGGCTCTTGCCACGTGTCATCATGGGGTGCCATATGGCATCCACATGATCATGCCATGTGTCACGACCCCAGATACCTCGCGTGAAATTCATTGTTTGGTTTCGGCCAGGATACTTAGATTTTCGCGAGAAAAATTCTGCGGGGAAGTTTGTACTATCATCGAGATCCTGAAAATTTCGGTTTAGTAGAAATTACTGTTTACCCTTGTTTAGAAAAATTGAATTTTTCCAGGTTTTACCCACCCATTTCAGCGATTTTCCCATGCGTAGTAATCTGATGCAAATGTGACATTGCCTACTAATACCATGCTACATATATAATGAGTGCAATATGCATATATGCCTACACATGCATATTAACCCATGCATCAATTGGACATTTATATCACTGAATACATAAATTCCAATTTAAATCATACAATTCATGCCAACATACCTAACACACATACATTGACATTTACAAGTCATCACCAATCGGGTAATGGCTTACTTTATCCTTTAGGTCTAATTGTGACACAAGTTTATCACAAATAGCCTACTACCAAGCACAATTACCTCAATCATACACAAACTCATGAATTTCCCTAAGCCTTATGGATAATTATATCAACATGCATATAATTACCAAACAACATACACCAATTTCAAGGTATTAGACCGCGCATCATCACAACCAAGCAATATGCACACTTGGTGCTACAATCAAATTATCAAAAAAATATCGCTAGGCACAAAGTCCATTCAAAGGAATATGGCCAAATTCTAGACCCAAGGAGCATTCCATAGAGTCAAGAACACTTTTCATTGGAGTACGAATGGCCAGGAGTTATGCAGGGTGCAAACCATGAAGAAAATTAGCAACATTGTAGCACCTAAAGCAACGAGAGGCTACTGCATTTCATCTTTTGGACATAATATGAGCTCAAGTACAGTATAAACTATAATGGATGGATTCTAGACTCAAAGAGCTTTCCATAGAGTCCAAGAAACGTGCGTCGGAGTTCGGACAAGAGTTATGGTCGTCCAAAGTTTGAGGCTTCACATGAACAGTGACCTACGCAACAACGTGGAACCTACGCAATTGCGTGCCTGAGGCACATTGGGAGCTCCAGTACATGCAGTTTTTTGACCCAAACTCATCTCGGAAACAACCCTTTCAACCGGAGACAAACTCGCCCCAATTGAGACCCCAAATCGGCCAAAAACATGGCACAAAAGCCATCCCAAACTAAGCTTAAAATCAACTTCAAAATAACCCTGAAAACTGGACATTATAGTGAAGAACCAAAAAAAAAAAATCAATTTTTTTTTTCCTTTTGGCGTTTGAGAGCACCATCCGCCGCCGGCCCCGGGGCTCAGAAAGACCAGCGACTCCCTAGATGGAAAATAAATCTGAGTATGAAGGTTCCCACTCTCTTGGAGAGAAGGCCGAAACTTTCGAGGGCCGAAGCTGAGCCCACGGCCTCTCGAACTTTTGCTCGAATTGCGATGAAAACTCTTGGTTTTGGTGTCCACGTGTTTCCCTCGGCTGAGTACTCCAACTTTAAGTCTTGGCTTATCTGAGGCGACCACCCGAGCTCAGTAGATCTTTAGAAGTCAGGAGAGTACTCTCTCTACACCTCATTCTCTCCTATGCGTGAAAGACCCGAGAAGAAAATGGGCTTTCCCATTTGCCTTCTTTTATTCAATTAACTTAAGTTTGTTAAGTATTTTATCGTGCCGATGTCCTCCCGGTCGGGGTTTGTTTTACGTCCCGAAAACTATTTATTTCTTTTCAATTCAATTTATTTTAAATGAACTGGCTCAAACCATTTCGACTTAAGTTTTTAAGTAAAAATCTAGATCCTTAAGATCACTGGCAACTCACCACCTGGAAATTCGAAAAAATTCGATTTATTATTAGGAATTAAGGCGTTTACGGTGCTAGATTTCGTGAGAGCGAATCAATGGCGCAATCCGTTTTGTCATCTAGATCTAAGAAATTTTCTGAAGCTTCGAGTCATTCGACAACTTTACTATTCTTAGTTTTCAAAATTTAAATTTTCCGGTTTACAATTTTTTCCAGCCTAAGGAGCAATGATTTACGAAAGAAAGAGAATTAATATGACAATGTATTATAGTGCTTTGCACACTTTCAAGCTCAAACCTAGAAGAGGATTTGCAGATAAGTCATTCATAGAAATTAGTGAATGTAGAGAAATTCTGAAATAATAGAACCTCAAAGTTGGATATGATAAATTCAAAAATTACATTTTAAGTCTTGAAGATATTCCTGAAGAAGATTGTATACAAAGAATTGATTTACCACATATTTCGGAAAATTCGCCCAATAGGAAATAATAGCCAGAAATAATACAAGGAGAAATAGTTTCAAGAATAAGAGAGAGTACATTTACCTTTACGATAAAAGGAAATTATTCTGATGGAGAAAGAGAGGTGAAGAAACAAAATTTAATAGATACTAGGTGCTGTTTGCAACCATATACAACGAGATAAATGTGAAATGATAGAAAATATAACAAGCCCATATGTTTTAAAATTGTGTTGACGAACATTAGAATGTAATTTAAGGTAAAGAAATCTTACATTAAGATTATAATGAATAACCTTTGCGATAGATTGCTATAAAGATAACAGGTAAAAAGAAATGAGACTATGATATTCTCTTAGGAAATAGTTTCTTAGATTGATTAGATAAATATAAGATTACAAAAGGAATATAAATATATAGTGAAGGCATTATATGTTTTCATAAGTAAAAATAGAGAAAAGTGCGTTCTATGGTAAGACATATTGGTAATCTTTGCAAACTAAGTTATGCATGTGGATTAGTAGACATAGGGATATAGTAACTAATATTTAAAAGCTTTTATTAAAAGAATCAAGAATATTAAATCTATATAAAATGTATAATTGGAAATAAAGAAGAAATTACAAAACAAAAGAAAGTGTGGAAATAATGATCCATAATAAACCCAAAATAGAAAAATTTACCAATATGTGATATAGAATGTGATATTATATTAGAAACGACTTTTACATCTGTTCTCAATATATAATAATCATTTATACTATAATATTTAAAACACATATATGTGGATAAAGTGCTGAGAGATATTAAAATACTTTTTAGGATAAAGTGTGATAAAAGCTAGAAATTGAGAATGAAGAAAATAATGCATCTCTTGCCTCATTAATGAGTCCATGACACATGTGAAAAATTGAAGAAAATTTTAGTAATAACCGCACAAAATATTGAGAAAAGATGAAATCTACTATAAATTAGAAATGATAGATCCCGATAAGGTTGTTGGGTGTATGTGATATATTTTGAAGATATAGAAGACTTTAAAATACAATTAATGATTAATGCAAATGAATCTAATAAAAGAAAGTAAAAGCCCATAGTAATACTGCTTTAAATGGTAAGAAAACATAATGAATAAAAAAAGGAAAAACAATAATGGTGATAAAATATAAGGAGTAAATAAAATATAATTTTAGATAATTATGTTTAAATAGAAAAATATTAATAAATTTGTGAAGGAAAAAATCTGATGGTAATTTGGTTAAATGGGATTTTGTAAATAAATGATATCTTGGTATGCCTATTCATTTTAGTACACCTAGAGGTCAAATTTAATGAGGATTTGTGGTTGAGAGAGATTCTCTCATTGTTTCAAGAAGAAGGACCGACAAAGGCGCACGCTACGTAAAGTCATCTTGATTTAGTTTCTTTCATTCCTTTTTTAGTTCTTGACATATCTTCTATGTTTTTCTTGTGTTCTTTGCTGGTCATTAACGACACAGCTTTGTGGGCCAGTTTTTGAATTGAAGAAATAAGAAGGATACATTTTAGTGAGCAAGTAAAAGAATTATAACTTTTATAAAAGAAGTAATGCGAATGTAAGTCTTGTCATAAATTACACTTTCGAGGAAGTCTTTGTGCTTTGGGATCATTTACAATCTCAATCACAATATTAAACAGGGATCTGATTCTCCTGCAGTGCGGTTTTGTTCGCGGGGAAGCGGAGACCACATCTGCATCCTCTGGCGGTGGCCCGGCTTCCTTCTCCTTGCCTTTATACATTAACTTCGTTAAAAGGGTTTTGTCGCCGGGTTTTGACTGGAGCGGATCGATTAGACGACCCAGAATCAAATTCCACCTTGCAGGCGAATCATGATCCTTGAGGCTAAGATGGCGGGCAAAATCTTTCTTTTCTTCTTTGCGTTGGAGGGATCTCCATGTAAAGCAGTGGGCCTTCTTTGCTTTAAACTTATGGCATGGGCTTTGGGCGCGAAAAAAAGCCTTGGGAGGCAAAAAACCAGGCTTAGTACCTCAACCACGTGATGAAGGCACAGTTTAGTGGTTGGTAGTTGATTCCCTCTTCTCCCCAAAGTATTTTGGGTGACATTGGGATATGAATGGCCCCCAGCGCACTTTAACCGGCCTGGCGCCTGCGCGCCGTGACCATACCTCACACCACCAGAGATCGCCTCTTTTCTGTCTCGCTTTCGTGTCTTCCATAAATCTTCATTCTGGATTAATTTTAAATTTCACCGATTCTTTGCGCGATGATACACCTCGTTTACCCTTAGTTGGATCCACATGAGAATTGGATTCGTAGCTTATTTATTAGCAAATAACAGTAAGTTCGGGATCCTTTCATTGAAAGGAATTTTCATTAGGCTTGTTCCTTGTCATATTACAAAGCCTCCACGGCTATCTCAGATTGTTACCAAAATTTCTTACGTCCCACCTGATTGTAGGAAAGCGACCACTCTTATCCGGCACCCCAGTTTTGGCCATTCCACTTCTCATCACCAGTGGTTGTGAGTCCACCTTTCGATAACAAAGCTTCTCCCTTCTGGATCCGGTGCCATTCTCGCCTTGATACTGCGCCTCTTAGTTAAATCAAAGCCCATGAAGAATGAGTTCGATTTAAGGGATGGAAAAACATATTCCCCTTCAACCTCCACGCCTTCTTGGCGTTTAGCTGCTCCTACGAAGATATAGTGTTTTATTCACGGCCAGACTTGACTTCCCGCCCCTCCATTTTTAGCATCCCCGTCCCCTTTTAATATGTAATCGATATCCGGCCATAATGCATCATTAATTTCGAGCATCTTGTATCACTTTATGCATTTTGCTCCTATTGAACTCTGAAAAAGGAGAAAAAAAGAAAGTATTGATTTGCAGTGCATAGGTGGCTGCCATCAGTGTTTACAGCCTTGTTGAATGATGAAGAACACCGCATTAGGGCTTTGTAAGTTTCTACAGGTAGACTTAGAAAATGTTATGTAATTATTCTCCGCAGAAAGATTTTTTGCTCTATGTGCGCTTTCGGTGGTTTTGCACCTAAAGCGGTTTTATCACTTTGCATCTTAATAATGTAGCGTAGTGATTCTCGAGGTTTATGTTTGATTTATCTATGTATTTAGCTAAACTCTGATTCAAATTTTCATTAAGCCATGCATTATAAATGCAGATGGCTCAGAAGTTTGTTGGGGCTTGGCATTGGAATCATTATTTTATCATATTGGGAATCTTGAAATGGAGGCAGACGCAGCATGGATGAGGCTGTGAAAGTGGTTCGGGAATTAAGGCCCGAACTTTCCAAAGAAAATCATCCCATGTGCAAAGTTTCCGAGTGGAAAGCGGACACTAGTCCCAAAGAAAAATTAAGAGCGACATATAACGAGTGCGTTTAACTGGTCAAATGCGAGAAATAAAATGCTAATGATACAAATATTTCTTTATAACAGTGGGATGGTGGTGCAGTAATGTTCTTACTAGAGGCCATGAAGGTCGTAAATGGATCAGTGGGAGCTTGAGTTTGAACTACAAAAAACTTGCTTGTTGTGCCACAGTGCTCCTGGCTATGAAGAAATACAGATAAGATTTTGTTGACACAAAGGTATGCCTTTTTTCTTATATTACGTATGTAGTTGTTTAACTAAAAATATAGATTAATACATCGTGTTAGCGATAATTTGCAGTGTTCAGATAGAGTATCCATATGGATTATTTCTTTGGGACTAAAGTTTTTCATTTTGAGTTTCTTAGAAAGTTTACGTCATTCATTACAGAGATTGAACCAGTACACTAAATAATGGCTCATATGAGTAAAGATCAGTCTGTTTTTGTTCTAGTTGGTATTTATGTATCTGTTACCAAAAGTATTGTTCGTGGTTTCGACACCAGTTTTGCATTTGTAGCAGCCATATCTAAATTGTTATTGTATAAGTGGTTTGTAAACCAAAACCTTGCAACCTCTGATCTACGGTTAACCCACATTTTTCATTTCTTATTTTGAACTATTCTTTAAGATTTTCATCAGTTATTACTTCTTTCAGTGGACTTATTAATTTTGTGGATTCTGAAAAAACCTTGAGTCGGTAAAACCTATGCTTAGCATATAATGATGAATAGTGATTTATTTCACTCCTTAAGCTATGCTTCTTCCCTAAATACAATGTGTTGTCTTGATGGACTGGAAAATGTTGTGCGCTCGAAGTTTTGACGAAAGGGTTTCATGAAGCCCCGGAAGGTCGGAGTTCAGTTCTGCTCCAGTTCCATGGTGTATTGCCCGGTGGCCCCGGATCGGCTGTGCCATGTGCTCATTGAGCGGCCCGGAAAATCAAATGGTGGAGCTGGAGTTTGAGCGTACTTGGCGATCAATACATGAAAAAAAAGGAAGCGAACTCGAACGAAGGCGTGTTAAAAACGCTAAATGAATTCTTTATGTCGACTTCCTCGATGATATTTTCCTTACTCTAAATAATGCCTTAAATTCTGTTTCTATTCATTTTTTCCTTTAATTCTTCACTTGCTACAAGTATTGGAACCTTTTGCATGATGATGAAATGGCCTAATGTCAATTGACACACGGTTTTAAGACGCTTGACATTGTTTATGGGATGATGAAATTTGAATCACCGTGGAACAACGAACCCCATCGATGGAAATTCGATTACGGCCAGCTGAAACTTGGCTGAGTCAGAATTGTTGGGATGAAAGAGTACTTGAGTGCAGAGCGTCTAGTTACTATGTAAGCGACACTTATTAGAGGTAATTGAGCAGAAAAAATCATATAATGATGTCAAATAAAAAAGTAAACTATGGGTGGGCCGTACAAATAAACTCAGTAGGAGCTCTCTTGTATGCATTGTAGCTTCTCTACCTGCTCCAATAGTATGGACATTTCATTCTCTTTATTACCTATCAAAAGAGAGAATGAAAATGTCGATATATGAAAGAAGAGAAATAAGCATAATGCTCTGCAAATTTTGTATGGCCTATAGACCACTGACCCCAAGATTGTTTAATTTTTAGTATTTTTAGATTAAAAAAACTATGAACTAAATGTGTTTTTATGTTTGTATTATTCTTGTTTTCAGAGAAAAATAGTTTTTAAAAATCATAAACAATGGCTATATAGTTACTAGTTTTTTGCTTTGGATGATTTGATTAAAATACCTTTTGAAAATCTAATTTGGAGATTGACTCTTATTAATTTTTGGTGAGGATTGGATAAAAATATATTTTTATTTTTATAAATATAACATTTTCTTCACAAGAGGTAATATAAATATAAAAATGAAAAAATTTATTTTATCAAAATAAATACTTTACACGGGAAAAAAGTTAGATTCTAGATTAGATTTAAGGTTATTTGACTATTTATTTTTCTTTTGGTTTAGTTATATCTTTGGTTGTAGGGGCATTTCTTTAGTGTATCCACAACAATAACCATAGAGCAAATCAACATATGACCTCAGAGCTGAACGAACATACATACATACTAAGAAATTTGGCGGCCGCCAAAAAAATAAAGTATCGGTGCATAAAAAATTTAGGGACTTGGAGCAAATACTCTTATATGACCAAAAAACCAAGGGGTTCGATTACGATATGGGAAAATAAAAAAAACTGTGTACTTCCAGACCGGTGGTTTGAGTTTGAACAGAGAAGCTGTAGTGCGATGAATCTTTGGTTGGCTTTCAGCCGCGTGATTGAAAGAAAGAGCAAATTAGGTATAGAAAAATGAGTCTTATACGAGCTATTCAAAATTTTTTTAAAAAAAAAAATAAAAATAGATTAAAAAGCAAATTAATAAAAGTAGTATCTATGATAAATTTTTTTTAAATCAATGTATAGTTATTGATTATGATTTTAATTTAAAAAAATTTCCTAATACTATAACCAATAACCGATATTAATTTATTTTTTTAATGTTGTAGATAATGATCGTAAGCGTTAATAATGTGTATAATGATATGGTCGAAGCGCGTTGTTTGAATGTTATTTTGGTTTTAATTTATATTTATATATCTATTTTAGCAGTGGACAACTTTGAACCCACAGCCATCCCTCATCTTATCATCTTCCAACGCCCATCATCACATCACAATCATCTTCATCGCGGTCGATATTACGATAAATGTTCGTTTTGGATATGCGAGATGTAGTGTCATGCCATGTATGTCTACGGTAATAATACGGGATATATTTTACCTTAATTCAAAGCTTCCTTGTTCTTTGCCTTGAATGCTCACTGGTATGAAGAAATAAGACCCCGGTTGGGTGAGCTGAGGTATGCCTTTTCTTATGTTTATATGGCAAAGTTGTTTTAACTAAAATGACACACCCTTCTTAGGTGGCGGGCGTGCAGCCGTTTCTGAAATCGACATTCTCCTAACATTGAAGCTCACCCGTGAAGCGAAGCTAGTATTCTTCTTAAGCACTCATATAAAAATTTTTATTTTCTAAACTTATGATTTTATAAAACTCGGCCCGTATGCAATTGCATGGGACGTAATCACAATCCTGTATACATCCAAATTTACCTTATATCGAAATATGTATGACATCACCAAACGCATTCCATCATATAAACTATGTACATACATATGTTCCATATCTGAATTCAAAGTATGTTCTTACAAAATATTCTTACTAACGACACTTGTCTGATGTCGGAATGACCACATTATGCTCAAATGCTGCGTACTTGTACTGGAAAATAGTTTTTAAATACAAAATAATAGATAAGCAGCTCCGGTGGTGTATCTTTTATAAAAGGTTTTCTTTTCGGGAAAAGCTTGTCACAAAAAATGTAAAACTATAACTGAATATTTTCGAAGCTTTCTTTACTTTTCGAGTTTAAAAACTGTAGCTAACAACTGTCTTCAACACAACTTTTAAAAGTTTATAAAACTTTTAATCTTTAACCTCTTCTTTGCTTTTCTTTAAACATAAAACTCTTATTGTTTTTAACTGCTTAGAAGTTTATAAAACTTCTCAAATTCCTTTGCTTGCTTTCTTTATCTTGTTTGAAAAGTTTAAAGCGCTTTCATGGCGGCACCTAACAAAGTTTAAAAACACTTTCGTAAGCGGGAGCTGGCACAATGGCGTACTTTGAAAATAAAGCGGAACTGGGCTCGGCCAGTTTGCTAAAATCCGCAGGAGCTTAGCTCAATGGAGTCGTTTGAAATCCCCAGCGGGGCTTGGGCTGTGGATTTCTTTCGCTTCTCGGAAGCGCAGGCGGCCAAGGGAGCCGATGGTTGATTTTGGCCTTAATATTATCAGCATAAAGCGTCGCCGCTGGGTACTATTTTTGCTTACTATCTGCTGATGAACCGCAGGCACGAGGCGGCCGTCTTGGTGGGGCTTGGTCCGCGTCGTGGCCACTAGGTGAATATGGTGGAATTGACACGGGTCGCCATCAGCGTATGTAGTTAAGTACCATGCCCATATCTTTCGCATCGTGATGCCATTTAAATGCATGATGTATGTCCTAAGTTTGCCGGCCAGCCGAAAACTAAAATGTGTATGAATCCTGCTGCCGCGCGTCTTGGCGTACGGAATACCTGCGGCCCAGGTTTTGCTTGCTTAGAGGCCCAGGGAAGGCACATTTTCTAAACATTCTTTGCTTGCTTGCTTGAAAAATGGTTTAATTATTGAAACCGTTTGCTTCTAGCACAACAACTTTGTTTGAAAAATGGTTTAATTATTAGCAGATTTCTTCTTTGCTGAAAATGGTTTCTGATTTAAAGCCGTCTTTGCTTTGATTATGGTTTTAGCTGAAGCCGTTCAACGATTACAAATTCATTGCTTCTTGCTTAAAAATGGTTGTTCCAGCGAATCTGGAGTGCAAAACGATTTATAATAATAATAATAATCTGTAGTATTTGGAAAATGAGTTCAGAAACGCTCAGCCTCTCTTTCAACTGCTTAAAAAACGGCCTTGATTCAGCAACTTTCCCTTACAGCACTAAGCCTCTGCAGCTCGATGTATTATTACGCGTGTGCAGCCAAGCGATTTGCGTGACTTGGTCTTCTGATTAAAATTTTCGAGAAAATATGTGGTACACGGAGAAATGCGAATTGCAGGCGTATAGCTTGGTCCCAAGTAAAGACTTTCGTATAGTCTAAAAAGCAACGTTACGAAAGTGCAATTCGGACACATTTGAATAAAATCTAAAATCTTAACCAAAGCGTCAACTTAGTCAGAAATTAAATGGGATGATAAAATGATAAAATTTCTAAAATTCGCAAGTCACTATTTCATTATAAAAATTTGGAATTTGAAT
Organism: Tetrastigma voinierianum; assembly: GCA_016808115.1. Lineage (NCBI taxonomy): Eukaryota > Viridiplantae > Streptophyta > Magnoliopsida > Vitales > Vitaceae > Tetrastigma > Tetrastigma voinierianum. Next base: position 44,598 of record JAEQBH010008270.1, on the reverse strand, counting down.
TTATGTTTCTAAGAATATTAAATGAATTATAGCCTTTAAATTAGAAATATGATGGGAAAATTCCTGCGGCACCCCAGAGGTTGTGGCAAGATTTTGGTGTCATGGCGTAGCTCGTCATTTTATGACTAAGCTTTCCTCTTGGTCAGAAAGTCTGGGCCATACAGAATGGCGTGAATGCGAGAAAAAGCTGAGTGGGTTTGCGTATTTGCAGTCTCGATGAGAAATCGCGTGTTTTTGGTGCTTCGCGTGGCGCCAAATTAGGTGTGGAAGCGAAACTTGCGTGTTTGTCTAAGGTAATCCGTGATTAGAAGCTCGGGAATCCCAGGAAAGCCCAAAGAATAAAAATAAAAAATAAAAACTCTCTGGACGCTCTCCAGCTCTTGTATGTTCGTCCCTCCCATCTCACGTTTTGTCTCTTTTTTTTTTTTTTTTTTTTTTTCTCTTCAGTCTTCAGGACATGTCCTTTATTCACATTTAGTAGTTTGGTGCAATTTATTTTGTCGGTTTTAAATTCTTTTTCATCCCAATTAAATATTCTTTAAGTATTTCATAATTTTAGTTTTCTAAATGGTTTTAAGTTCAGCTCTATTCGTCGCGCAGAAATTCGTAAAATATTGGTAATGAGATTAAGCGAAGCTTTTACGAGTCGCTAGATTTATGAGGCGAACTTTCTGGCCCAGCGATCCGTTTAGATCAAATCCGATATCAGAATTTCGATCTTGCGAAAAATTAGCGATTCGTTATTATTATTTTTATTATTTAAGCTTAATTAATTATCTTTTCGCATAAAGTCTTAATTGCAAATTTGTCGCCGGCGTTTAAATATTTGAATCCAGCTTTTGAAATTCTGTGGCCATCTACAGCAATTATAAATGTATAAGCTTTCTTTGAAAATAATGATTGCTCTGCTATTTAGAATGCAATTAAGGTTCCAAAATTTATAATTCCTAATTTTAAATACCAGAAATGCTACGATGTGACATGATCTTTCTTGCTCTGTTTTTCTGTTATCATGTCTTGTCGCTCTCTGGTGTTACAAATCCTCATCTTAGGAACATTCGTCACTCGAAATGAATAAACTAAACTTCGAAAAGAAGGAAGCGAATACTCATCAGGAAGAATAAATTGAAGTCTTGTGTGTTTATCTGAGCCTCTGGCTCCAATGTGACCTCCCATACCATGGTCTTAATAAGACTTTAATAATGGATCACTTTGCTTCTCGACACACAATTCTTACGATCTTCTGTTCTTGGGTAATCTCTTATCATAAGTCGAATTTTCCTTTAGCTATGTTGGCTTTCTCTCAGTACATTTGAAGGATCTGGATATATTGCTCAGCGTCGATCGTGAATAATATCGTGGATCATGATAACTGCGGGAGTAACTAAACGTAAACTCTTAATGCTGCTTTGCTTTCGTAATCTCATAAGGTCCTATATGCGAAGTAAGCTTGCGCCGTTTACAGTCTCAGCCTTGCGCTCAGGTGAAATGCTTTAAAAGACTTAGTCACTATCTCTTGCAGAATCTCTCTGACGGTTGTCGCATAACTTTGCATTTTATCTTTTGCTATCTTCAAGTTATCTGACGACTCACTTTCTGCAGTGATGCTGTATAGTTCGGGGCTACTAGTCTTCTCTGGCATAGTCTGACTATCTTGGAGTCACATTTCACGCCATACAGTGCCTCGAATGGAGCCATTTTATCTGCGGCTTGACCGCCGTTAATTGTAAACGAAACTCCATTAGTGCCAGTGAGTATCCCAGCTTCCTTTTAATTCCATCACACAAGCTCTCGGCGTATCTCTATGTCTGAGATAGTCTACGTGGCCGTCAAATGCGAGGATGAAATCTTGTGCTAAAGTCATAATGATATCAACGTTGTTTGCAACTAGGCCAAGCCTGGATGTGACCTATGGTCTCGATACGAAACTATCGGCGGAGCATGAAGTGCCATTTATCTCGTCCGCATCTGATTGGGCTGACTTTTCTAAAGAATCCTCGGCTTGATAGCGGTAGGAAATGGCGGACTTTTGTTAATCGATCTACTTGCTCCTTGCGTATTGCATCATGTTGCCTGCGAATTCGGGTGGAAGACACGTAACAAATCAAGTAATCTTTTCCATTTCCCACCTTTGGAATAGGGAGTAATTAATATCTTCGCAGACACTCGATCTTCTGCACTCCACTGTTGAGTTAGGCTTTTTTCCTAGAAAACACGACCTCTTCTTCATCTCATTACAGTAATCAAACTCTTTCAAAGTCACATCACATCTTGATACACACGGATCATGCATCTGAGATGAATGTCTTGTAATGTCTCTTTTCGATTCGCTATTCCCAGCACATACATTCTCTTGCCCTTTCACTATCATGCCCGTGCATCTCTAATTTGAAACTACGCTTTCTTTCTTTTCACATCTCTTCCTTAAGCTTAATCATCTGTGGATCCTACTGCCCCTGCTAGAATCTGATCCATTAAGAGAGGTCTAACATGAAATGTGGCTAACAAGGCTCTAAATCATAATCTCGATATCACCCCTAAAGCTATCGAGATCCATCAATGGTAGCGAGATAACCCGATCTCATGTGAGGCAAAAGAACTCTCGGTCGCCTACTCGAGGCATCACCTTTCTGACATTAGCTTTCCACAGATGAGTACTGATAAAGTGGGTAGTAGTCTTTAATCGGCTCGAAGCCATCTTCTTTGTCTCGGGTTTAACTCTTTTGGGTGAAAATATATTGAAGACTTTTATGATGCGTAAAGATCACGCAAGGAACACCATATAAGTAATGTCTCATATCTTGAGCAAACCTTCTTCTTTACCAAGCTCTAAAGTCATGTGTAGGGTAATTCTCCTCATGCTTCTTCAGATGATAGAACATATCAAATCATATCATTACGCATCAAAACTGACAAGGCCTTCTTGAAGCATCCTTTGTAAACCTGAGCCATCTCTCCCATTGGAAATGAAGCTAGATTTTGGGTGAAGTCAATCTACCCATAGCTCCTCGAAACTATTGTGACATCAGTGATATGTGACATCTTTCCTTGTCGAGCTTAGTCGGTAGGCGCTATCCACGGAGAACCCCTCAACAAACTTCCTATAGTACCTGTAACCGAGAAGCTCGACCTGCGACACATTCTTTGGTGGTTTCAATTTATTTCTTGTACTACGGAGATCCACTCACCCCATCAGTGAAATCATGACTGGAATGCCACCTTGTCGAGCCAAAGCGACACTTGCTCAACTTGGCATATAGCGTGCTCCCTTAAGGTCTGTATCTGATCCTCGAGGTGCTCGGAATGTTCCTACGAACTACACGAATACACTAGGATATCATCAATAAAAACTATGACGAACTTTATCCAATGCGGTTGGAATACCGGTTCATCAAATCCATAAACGCTCTGCTTTGGGCATTGACCAAATGGCATTACGAAAAACTCGCAATGCGTAGCATGTCGAATGCGGTCTTAGGTACATCCACTCTCACGCACTCTCATCGATGATACCCGGAGCCCTCGAAGTCTATCTTGGAGTACACTTGGGACCCGGAGGCGTCGAATAACTCATCGATCTGGGGAGTGAATGCGATTGGGATGGTAACTCTGTTCATTTGCACATGTCCTGCAATCGCAAACTCCCGTCTTTCTTTTTCACGAAGAGAAGCTGGGCTCCCGTGGGGATATGCTCGATCGAATGAATCCACTGCCAATAATTCTTCTAAGCGGGCCTTAAGCTCCTCTCGGCTCTACGGGGCCATCCTATAGGAGGAGATGGGAAATGGGCTCAGTCCTAGGATCAAATCAATGGTGAACTCCACCTCTCTTTACGGAGGAAATTTTCTTGATATCATTGGGGAATACATCAGGAACTCTCTACTCTTGGAATCTCATCACTGAATCCACATCTTCCCTATCAGCCCGTAAACAGATATTACTGACCCTTCTGTGACATTCTGCTGTCGTGAAGAGATCATATTGGAAGATAATTCTGCGTATTCCCCCCGAACTTTACCTCGATTTCAACCATCTGACATATAGCGCATATAACAATCTAATGTGGCTACATGGTGGGCAGAAGGCGAATCCATCGCCGAAGAACCACATGAGTCCCTCATATCTAAAAACATAAGATCCATTTGGGAACTCCTGTCCCCCGATCGAACTCTCATATCTCGTACTGCAATGCGAGGAATAACGGATCTCCAGTTGGAAGAAACTCTCATACGACCCTCTAATGGCTGGGTCTCTATCTGGAAGCGATCTAAGAAATGCTTGGATGCAAATGAATGCGTAGCTCACAGATTGCCAATGTATATGCATCATGATCAGGATAGAAATAATACCGCACATGTGTTCCATATCTTCTTTGAGTCCACGGCATATACTACGGCTTTGAGTCAGGGCTGTGCTGTATCCACAGACCTTGCCTCTACCTGCCACCGATACCCCTCTGCACCGCTGTGTGCTGGCTACTGGGAAGCCTCTCGACCGACTTTTGTGTGCTCATCTGCGATGCTTGGGGTAGCTAGGCCCGGCCCCTTACCGTGTCTCACCGTCAATTGTGCTCCTGCTCAAAATGGCCTTCTTGGCCACAGTGGAAACACCCCATACTGAATCTCCTGCACTCCCCCATGGTGTCAGCCGACCTTATGACAAGCGGGAGGAATACTGCAGGTGCCTTGCTAGCAACCGGGGGCCTCAACGATCACGACTAGAGATAGCTCCTCGACGCACCGCAGGCCTCGTAACCTCTGCCCTTGTTCTTCTTTACGCTATCATCCACGAGCTTTGTTGGGACGTGCTGGTGCCACTCTCTTACTCTTACTTTCCTACCACTCGTGCATGCGTGCGGTACTTTTTGCTTTCAGCTCTCTGAGCGGCCTCTACTAAGTCCCGAATCTATTAGGAACCATTGATAAATGCGCATACGATCTGTCTTGTAGTCTGATAAAACCTTTGCATAGGGGACTTCATCCAGCATGAATATAGGGAACCAATCTAACTAATTGAGAACCTTCTTCTCATATTCGACAGCGACATGTTCTGTTCTAATTTGAAAGAACTCTCGTTTTGATCTTACGACTCAGGAATCGGTCGTGAATTTTTATTGAAATTGGTCCCGTACTATACCATCGGTATACCTCCTTTCTGACATCCACCAGATCACTTATTTGTCTTATTGACGGAAAACAAGACTCTTTACTCATCGTGCGGCCAGCGCTCGTAAGCCTTGCTTTTACTCGGTCAGCCATAACTTGTTTATGGATCACCCTTTGCGAATCATGGCATGCCGATTTTGTACTCTCTCTATTGTAGCCTCGGTTCTTCAATAACCTCTCTAGGCAGGTGGCGAGTGGTGGAGGTTGCATTTGTGACGGTCGCTATAGCTCTTATCACGTGAAATCTTATTGCCACTGCTCTGCAACGCTAAGTAATGGCGGGCTCCCTCTACGGTAGCCCGAGGATGGTCTAGCTGACCTCTGTGGTGGTTGTCGCGATGATGGGACCAACTCGTGTCATCTCTCATAGTCTTGCGGGACGCTCGAGACCCCTCTGGAATGACTCTCTGGGGGCCAGCCTACGTCCTCTTCCCGACATATTAGTGTTGTATTTGCCAAAACTATCAGGCGTTCAGACTTTGATTACCGATATGTATGTACTTCCCGAGTTTGAACATGCATGGTTACCCGATACTTATGCTCTACGATACCACCTTGCGTGGTATCATCTCCTCATGTCCTAGGTTATTGTATATAACTGCTCGATCTCACCTTGACCTGGCCCCCCTTCCGTGGCGGGCGTCTTGTCCTCAGGAAAATCGGTAGTTTACCTCTAACATTTAGAAACTCTGTGAAGATGGCCGTGTATACTAAAAAACCTCTATAAAATTTTATTTTCTAAACTTATGATTTTATAAAATTTGACATAACATTTGCGTGAGACGCGTGTCCAAATCCTGTATACATTCGATTTTACACTTTATGTCAAAATATGGCAACCGGCATACCAACCGTTCCATACAGCTAAACTATGTACATCGTATGTTCATATACAAATTCAAAGTATGTTCTTCAAAATATTCTTACCTAACGACACTTATGCAGTAGCCGGGACAAACCACTGCCGTATGCTCCGGCGTCTTGCGTGCCTTGCACAGAAAGCCAGTTTTAATCTGAAATAATGAGTACAGCAGGCTCGGTGAGGTGTATCTCTTTATAAAGGTTTCTTGCTGGAAAACATCTAAAATGTAAAACTCTCTTTTACAAATATTTTTCGGAAGCTTTCTTTCTTTTGAAAGTTTACAAAACTTTTCTTAGCTTGCTTGCTTTTGTACTTGCTTTAAAGTTCATCAGCTTTTCTTTGCCACTTGCCTTTGCTTTTCTTTATCTTTTAAAAGTTCTTATAAAACTCTTATTTGCTTTTCTCGCTGTGTTTATAAACTTCTCAAATTCCTCATTGCTTTTTATCTCTCATATTTGAAAAGTTTCTTAAACCTTCACAAACCTTTTGCTTTAAAAAAGCTTCTCAAACTTTTCATAAAAACTAGGAGCTTGGCTCAACCGCATGCTTCAAAATAAAATCGGAGCCCGTCTTCAACCGCTTCGCTTTAAAATCCCACGAGCCTGCTCAACCGATCGTTAAATCTAAACTGACTGCTCAACCGCTTCGCTTTAAAACTCTCCTAAGCCCGCGACGGAACCAACGGTTGATTTTTCAAAACTCGTATATTATGCTTATAAAACATCAACCACCTGGCGCCTATTTTTTTCGCGATTATATCTCTAAATGGAACACCTAAGCCCGCGACCGTGCCGGCTGCTGACTCGGCCCAGATCACCTTTTTTCCGAATATTAGCGACCGACCACGCCATCACCATACGTAGCTAGTTCCTCATAACCTGGCATACCCCCGTGACGCGCCCTACTTCCTTTAAACGCACGATGTATGTCCTAAGTTTGCCGACCGCTGCAAAACTAAAACGCACGCATTTGCATCCCCAACACCACCGCCAAGCATCGCACTAATACCGACCGCTTCTCTTTAGAACTGTGTGAAGGCCCGCTTTTCACAAACATTCTTCATTACATTGAAAAAATATTTAATTATTCAAACCATTTTTACATTTGTCAGTTATTTTTGAAAAATTATTTAATTTATTCAAACGCCATTTACTGGCTTTAAAACGGGTTTTACAATTTAAAACCAATGTTGCTTTCAATTATGGTTTAACTCAAAACCATCATTGACTTCAAATTCATCATTGGCTTCTTAAAATCTATTCAACTCAAAACCACGAATACCAGCCAAGAAAACAATTTATAATAATAATAATAATAATACACTAAGATTCTAGTAAAACGAAATTAACACCCACCTCATTACAAACTCGGAAAGATAGCCCAATAACTTTCCCACCTTCGCTTAAATTTACACACTCGACATTATTTCACACATCGCCAAGACAACCAAGAATTTGCACACTTCATGCTACACTAAAATTTTCAAATATTACCTAAACGCCATTAACAAGATAATGATTCGATTCTGTGACTCAAATGACTTTCCATATACCTAAAAACACCCGAAAAACATTTCTCGAGACTCGTCTTAATCGTTCAATAAACTTAAAATCTTAACTAAAATCGGGTCGAAATGTGTCCCGAATTCACTCGATCATTCGAAAATAATTCCAAATTTCCTAAAATTTCTAAAATTCTAAACTCACCTTAAAATTTTGGATCGAATTTATTACTTAAGAATATTCCAAGCTATATACCTTTAGCCGAATAACACAAAGAGGAAAATTTCTACCTTTTCGAGCCATTTAAGCCCAAGATTTTCAAGGCCCACGCCGTAAATTCTCCGTCGCGCAGAAGAACTTTACCTACCTATCCGGCAAGTCGCGCACCACTGTAATTCGCAGATCCGGTAAAAAACTAAAAATCTTGCCAGATATTTACCCGACCTCAAATAAATCCTGCTGCAGATCATCGCATAGCACTCTCGTCGCAGAAAGACTTTTCGCGCTTATCCCGACGAACCGACTGGGAACTCGTGAACTGGTAGTTAAAACCTCAGTTAATAAAAATAAAAATAAAACTCTCTGGACGCTCTCTCTCACCAGATGTCTGTCCTCCCATCTCACGGTTTCTCAGTTTCTCTTTTTTTTTTTTTTTCTTTTTGATGCGACCCACACGCCCTTTATTCCACTTTGGCCCGTTTCGTACCGAAACAATTTATTTTCGGTCTCATTTACAATTTTCTTTATCCTAATTAAATATTCTTAAGATTTTCACTATTTTTCTAATTTTCTTAAAATCCCGCTTTCAAAGCTTAATTTAAACTCGTCACCTAAATTGCAAATATTCGACCGTCTCGAATTAACGAAATCTTTTCTTGCGCACTAGATTTCGCGAGATCGAACTTTACGGCAAGCAACCGCTTCTGGCTATCCGATATCTGTAGAATTTTCGATACTTCCTCGAAAAATTCCTAAGAATTCATTATTATTATTTTATTATTTAAACTTCCATTAATTATACCTTCACCCTCCACTTTCCTTAATCGCAAATTTGTCCTCAAGATTTAAATATTTCAAATCCAACTTAAATTCCTACTACGCCATCTCTAATTTAATTACGCCTTACATATCTCATTAAACGACAATCAGACTTATTTTGGGGCATCAAATTCCTGCCCAAAATTTCAGGGTTCCAAAATTATAATTTCTAATTTCATCTCCCAATACTACAATGTGACACTTGGTACTCTTATACACCCCTACGGTATCATGTCTTGTCGCTCTCGGAGACGGGGTGTTAAAAAAAATATAAAATTGTATCATGTAGAGGTGGCATTTTTAACTGCCGCGCTATACGACCAAGTCTCATTATGATTGTTTCTTTAGAAAATTTGCGAAGCTTTGTGGGACTGTGGTACAATCCAGTAGGAGTCACTCTGCGTCCCCAAGTTGATATTTCATACCTTGTATCATGTTGATTTCAAAACTTTGTAAAATTATAGTTATGTATTCATTAGTTACTATTGCTATTAGTAAGAGAGATTTGATTTCTTTTATAAGAGAGAGAGAGGAATCAAATTAGGAAGAGTGGGATTTGATTTCTATAACAATGACTTCTTTTATTCCTATTGCTATTCTGAAAACAATCCAAATCACATTGAATGAGAACCAGTTAATTTTCATTCCATTTTGTTTAAACAATTTCGAATGGATTTTAGTCACCACAGGTATATTTGGTGGAACTTCACTCTAGTGAATGTCTTTTTATATACGGGTTTGATCCATAGTGTTTGGGTGTAGGTTTCAAAATATGTTGTGTTTTTCTCTCTCCATAATTTAGCATATTTGAAGTGTAGCGAGGCTATGATTGAACATTCGATAATTAATCAGCTTATATCTCTCGAGGTATTTTATTAACGATCCATGATACATCTTTGTTGTCTGATTTGTGCAATAATGGTGATGAAATCGGAGTAAGAAAAAGCGAAAGAAGACAAGTATTGCTACATCCATGGGAATGGCTCAAACTTTCACTACTCCAGCGAAATAGGGTTACATATAACCTTGGATATGGCCAATATAGACCACATCTTGCTAACAATCTTGTAAATTTAGTGAGTGAGTAGAAATGCCTATAAAAAAAATTGAGTGAGTAGAAAATTACGTTCGGTTTGATCAAAGTCTTAGAAAACATCATGTTTCTTACACATCGAACGGGAAAAGAGGAGAGATGAAAAGAAAAATAGATACATACGTATATATGCGCAAAGTTCATTTGTTGATATTGTATGAGTTGCAATTTTAACTAGTTTAGATCAGTTTAAACCATGGTATGGTTTGAAATGCGTGGTGATAGTCCACTTAATTCAAGGGTTGGAAATACATAGATAAGAACATGTTAGATGATAGCAAAATATATACACAACTATATATACTAAGGATGTAAGAAAATAAAATGTTAACTTCAATTTTCAAGTTAGATTTAATAGTTATAAAAAGCAACCATAGAGAATGAAAGACAAAATGTTTCCTTCTTTGAGTTTAGTCATCTTCAATTTTTTAACTAGGGCGACCATCTTATTTTTGAGTAAAAATCGGATATAGGTCTTGCGTGGGCTTTGGGTGAGGTGGAGTGCAATCCAGTAGAGTATACCAGGTCTAGTGATGGCCATACCTTGTATCATGTTGATTTCAAAACTTGTAAAGAAAGTATAGTTATGCATTAGTTAGTTCACCCCGGATCTGAAAGATCGAGATTCAACCATTCTCAAAAGCAAAAAATAAAAGCTGGTCGAGATGGTCGATTCTGAGATGAGATTCATTACATTTCTTGTCATGACTTCTAATTTTCTTGTTCATCAACATGGGAGATTGATGATGTTAAATTTGACTATCACAATCTTGGCTCGAGCTTCCATCTCATCTTGGAATACCAGACTTTAGCATATTATGTACTTTACGGGGTCGGTTCGGGGTCGGAAAAGTGGATATGCTTGAAGGGGTTTACGTAGACCCAGGTGCGAGAAGGTGAAAGATGAAGCGGAGTCTTTGGATGGCAATGATATTGAACTTCGTCTCCCCGATCCATTGCCCGCCAGCTAACCAGGTACCACCTCTCTTCCTCTCCAGTACTATAGTGAAATACCCGTTCTCGCCTTTACATGCCTCTAATGATTCTCCTTATTGCCTTATATGTTGCAGAAATGCCATGTTAAGGCATCAGAAATCCTTGGCGGTATCTCGTCGAAGAGAATATGGCGATGAAGAATGATTTTGAATTCCTCAAATTGCATCATGGTTCTAGGTTTGGGTTTATTTACTCTCTAATGATGACTGTGGTTGATTTTCTTTTTTTCTATTAATTTTTTATAAACTTATGCGAAACTTGGGTTTGTTGTTGCATTTTGGATAAGTACCATCTTGAATTATTAAGGAATCACCAAACTCATTTTACAAAGCTTTCTAATTGCAAAGGGTGTATTATTGCCTCAATCACGTTGTTTGATATTAAGGTATATTATTATTCATTTACATGGTTCATGATTTTTTTTAATTCTTAAAATTTTATGGGGTTTGATTGAAGCCAGCTGATTGGCGTGAATTTGGTTATGTTTAATTTTACTAATTCTTTTTGTTTATTTATGGTGAATTTTAATCCTTGATTTTAGGTTTTGAAATTTGAATATACTATTTGATTCATGTTTTTAAAGTCTTCAACAATCTTTTTTAATTCTTAAAATTTCACGGATTGAAATCTAGAATTAGTTGGATTCTGTTTTGAAAATTGTTTTATGTTATAAAAAACAAAGATGTTTTCAACAATGTTTTTTTTTTTTGTTTTTAATTCTTAAAATTTCATGGGATTTTGATTGAAACCCATGACTGAGAATTTAATTTGGTTATTTTGATTTACTAATTCTTTTATTTATTTATGGGTGAATTTCAATCAACCAAGCTTAGGTTTTGGGCTAAATATACCAAGCTTCTACTGCAGGTCGAAATCTAGGCTTGTGATTTATGTTTTTAAAAACTATTTCCTGTTTTCAAAAAATAATGATAATAAATAAAATAGAGATAACATGTTTGATTCTCAGTATTTTTTGTTCTAAAAAACATAAAAAACACAAAAAACATTGAATTCACATAACAAGAACATTTTTTAGAGAACATTATAATTGTGTTTTCTATGTTTTAAAAAACTGTTTTCAATAATTGTTTTCAAAAATAGGAACCAAACAGGCCCTTAGAGTCAGTTTGGTTCTTGTTTTTAAAAATTGTTTTATGTTTTTAAATATAAAAAGAATAAGGAAAACATGAGAACATGTTTGGTTCTTTTTTTTTGTTATGAAAGCACTAAGAATACAAAAAATCTTAATTTAGATATAACAGTTTTTAAAGAATACAAAAATGGTGTTATTTGTGTTTTTAAAAACTGTTATCAATAACTATTTTAAAAAATAGGAACCAAACATATCGCTAACCTAACATCAATTTTGCCCTTGAAGCATGACTTAGGTTAGAATCCTTACAAAGCAGTCGCTCTGACAAAATATACAAAATGAATGAATAGATGTCAAAAAAACCTTTCATCAATTTTCGGTTTCATTTTGATAAAGTAAGGATATATCGGATATATATCGATCGTATTTTACATAAAAATCCATAAAACACACAAATTAGATAAGATTCATGAAAATACTTTGAAATTTTAAAAATTTAAATACTTATCTTTTAAAAAATTATCATTGCATGAAAATCATTATAATTTTAAAATTTAAATATATATTATTAGAATTTATTCATTAAAAATAAATTATTATTATTCTAATTATGTTTTATTTTAAAAGATAATGTTATCTTTTAAAAATTATCCTTCAATAAATATTAAAATAAAAATATATATATTATTGAAATTTATCCATTAAAAATAAATTATTATTATTATTACATTTTATTATGTTAATTTATAATTAAAAATTATAGTAATATTTAATATTTTATCTAATCAATTAATAATTTATAAATATTATAAAATTATTAATTATTTATTTTTAATATATTATTTTAAAAAAATTTAAACAATGAATATGAAAAAAATAAAAACCATGTGCTAGTTATTTTAAAAATAAGATTAATGTTATAAAAAGTGAAAGATGATTTATTTCAAATATATATTATTTGTATGCCTTAAATATCAAAAAGCTGAAAGGGCTTGGTGGATAGGAGCTTGCCATTCTAGGATTTAGGACTGGGTTCGAATCCCCAAAAAGACATCACTGATATTTTCGATATTTTCGTTAGGACTTGAACTTGAGACCCTCCCCTCTATATAGAATTTGGTAACAATGAGGCAATAGAAACTGAGCATTTCGAGCTAGGCTTGTTAATTTATGAGCGACTCGAACTTAGAAGCCAGAGCTTTTGAAACGGCTTAAAATCGGGCTGACTTGGCTTGATTTAAAAAAAAAAAGAAACTTGGCCAGGCTCATTAGGCTCGTTTTCCATATGAACAAGCTCGAGCTTAACCTCGAGCTCAAGCACAATCCCGAGCCTATACAAGTTTGTATTGTAATCAATCCTCAAGCTCAGTCCTTATACTTTTTAACTTTTTGTAATAAATCTGATAACAAATACATCAATTAAGGAAATAATTTTCAAGTTTGTTTTACCTTAGTTGATTTAGCAATTGATGTTAAAGGCTGTTAAAGCCACCTCCTTGACATTTGTTTCCCTTTATGGATTCTGAATTCCCTTTCTTGAAGCTTGACTTACAAGCGAAAAATTATGAAATAAATTAAAACAAGTAGAAATTGAGTGAAGAAATAAGATACACAGAAATCATTGAATAAGAAACATGATTGGTTTTAATCAATTATTTAAATAAGAAATAATATATCAACAAGATACGCCCAAGCAAACTCTTCCCCAGTAAGCTCACAACCAAAATCATCTACTCGAGATCCCAAACTACGGTACCGCAGTAGGTTCCGAGGAAGCTGTAGTTACGAAAACTACTCGAGACCCGAAAATGGGTCCCTGACCAACGAATTTCTATCGAAATTATTCTTTAAACCGACCACTGGGCTAAGCGTGTGGCCATTTCATGGCTCTTAAGCAAGACTAACCGGGGTAGGAAGAGCCCCTACCTCTCGAAGTGCGAATCTGTTCCGCTGTTGCAGCTATACGTTTGTGCATCCCGAGAAGCTGGCAGTTCTCTTTTCCTTTCGCGTTGTCTTTCTTCTTTCTTTCTTTTTTTCTTTTTCTTTTCCCTTTTCTCTCCTCTTTCCCCCATGAACAAATTGCTTTAGGTGGAATTACTTATCTAGGTGTAGAACACCTCTTCTTTCTCTCCTCATGTGCCAGCATCCCACATGTCATTCATGCCCCTTCCCACCACTATCCTCTCATGCAAGATAGAAGTGTGACATGGCTTCCACCCAGTGCCAAGTGTTCTCTTCTCAGTGCCACATGGCATGCATTTTCATGCCATGTGTGCCTCTCATTTGTCACGTTTGTCTCGAAATATTACAATTCCGACCTTCTCTCGAATTCGGCGAAAGTCGACTAATATAGATTGTGAGCGAACTCAGAACATGTCAGCGTCATCATCTGAATCTGAAAGTTCGGGTTTGCGACGTGTCTGTCATTTTACTTTGTCAGGGTCTCCCATGGTGAGAATGAGTGAGTGACTATCACGAAGGGCGACCTCACGATCCTCTTCATAAATTTACCATCTACATATGTTAAATAGCAAAATTGAAGTTTCTTTCTTGTCTAACTAATCGTGCACCGTACTTACACTACTATTAGACCCCACATCTAGAACTATCATGTTCATTTTGTTCTTCGAACCTCTAAGAGTTATCTTTTAACCTAGTGTTCATCTTTTCCTATATACATTCTTCCATGTATATAATTCCTGGTTGCCACTTTGATACCTGATAACGCGTATGTTAAGAACAAAACACCTGACCTGACAATGCATGATCTAAGCCGTGCCATCAGTCTAGGTATTCAAACGTGAAATTTGGTATAGGACCGTACGCCTGGATGCCTTTGCTAGAGCTACAGGTAATGGTTTACTGAGCTCGATCTGGTTGTGAGTTTCGAGGTCATTTTTTTTTCAACTATTCCAGATCCTCTATAGAGGAAACCAAAATGAGAGAAGTAGCCCATTGTTTTTGTTCTTCTTTGCTCTTCAATTTTTCATGAATTTCCTCGATCCCTTTGCCTCTTATAAAATTTATCTGAAACTGATAAAAAGTCGGGAAATAATATTAACATTACCTTTATGCAATTCAGAAAACTAGTTTTATTACAAAACTTATTATTTGCATAATCAAAACTAGATATTCAATCCAGAATATTACAAAACAAATATTAGGCTAATTCGGCCTTTTCAATAAACCATGGATTTGTGTCTTCTCCAGTGTACCCTCAATTGCACGAAAAATATTTCCCACGATGGGTTGAGCAATGCCCGATAGAAAATTCTCCCTGAGGCTACTCCCCACCAAAAATGCACAACACAATGGCGTATAAAACATCAAATCATATTCCATATAAATAATGCAATCCTATGCAAGATATTACGATATCATAAATGAGATGAGACCTCTCATGCCTGACTTTAGTCCGTGCTCGCATTTGCAACGCCAAGTGTGGAGACTAGTCGTGGTGTTTCATTGATGACTTAAACTGATGAATGACCACTCAATATTAATTTAGGAATTTTTATCAATCCTGTGTGTTTATTTGGGTTGCGAATTTCTGGGGTCTCACCACAGGCTTCGCAACGCCTTCCAACACTTCAGCAGACTTTCATCGTGGATGCATATCCTTATGCTTGACCAAGTAAAATTGGGTCTTTCACCCTTAGGGAGGGGAGGATCACGCCCCATCTTGCTTCACCAAACACCGTGATTTATTATTATTATTGTTTTACACAGTGAGTCGATTTGGATGTCTCATTTCGAAGCTCACCCACACATTCACGAATGGTGAATAATAGAACCATGCACCATGGCCCGACTTGGCGATATGGCCAGTGCGTATGAAATGCAATCATGCCATTTCTGCGATGTCATCACTACATGCACAATAAGAGCTATCACGGCATTTATAAATTTCGGATAATTATATTTCTATACATTTCATTTATCTAATTCCATGTTAATACATCAAACAAGTACATATTAACATGATTTTTACACACAACAACATATTATTTATTTTCCCAACAATTACACACAAATGGCCCAAATCTCGGATCCATATAAAATAAGGCACCTCTTGGTCCCTTCATGGCTATGAACCATTTTTGGTTCCATTTGATCTTACAGGATCTTTAATGACATCAAAACATAAACAAAACCCAGGAGACCCTCGTCTCGAATCACAACCAAAATCCCCACACGATTCGGGCTGCCCGAGAAACGATCCCAGCCCAATATTCAATTTGAAATCTTGAGATCAAATCACCACGGCCTATCCGCATTACAAGACAACCTATGTCATTACGGCATTTAGGCTAAAATATTCCAAGTAGGAAAGTCCACTCTTATACGGCAAGGTTTGTGAAACTCAAGATTTTAGTACCCGCGTGAGTCATTGCATGGATCGACTTTCTTCTCGAACCGTCGAGGCTCAAGTTGTGGAATCTTGAGAAAATCCCCATTTTCTTTCTCTCTCTATCCGTTTTTCCTCTATATCTTTCCTTGTTTTTTTTTTTCCTCACCTGTCTCCTTCCTTTCCTTCCTTATCCTTGCGAATTCCACTTCCTTCTTGTTTGTTCCTCTCTCATTTTCCATCTCATTTCCTTTTCTTATTTTTATTCTCTCATTTTTCTCATCTCTTTATTTTTCTCTTTTCTCCTCCTTGGCTTCTTTGCCGTATGGTTCAAGTGGGAAACTTCCCCACACTCCTCATTCCCACTTGTCATCACCATGTTTTCTTCCTTATTTTCTTTATTTTCTTTCCGCTTTTATTCATTATGTAACACATGGCTCATCTTGAACATTTATTAGTTCACCACATGGCTCTTGTACGTGTCCTCCTTGGGGGTGCCATATATCACGTGATCATGCCATGTGTCACATTTAGATGCCTCGAAAAACATGAAATTCCAGCTGTTTTGATTAAATGGATAACTAGATTTCGTGAGAAAAAGTTAGCGATCAGTTTATTACTATATTAGAGATCTAGAAAATTTCGGTTTTGAACCGAAATTCGCATTTTTACTGTTTAGAAAAAACAGATTTTCCCGGGTTTACCCACCATTTTCAAGCGATTTTCCCATGCATGTGAAATCATGATGCAAATGTGACATTGCCTACTAATACCATGCTATATATATAATGAGTGCTATATGCATATATGCTGCCTACTCATGCATATTAACCATGCATCGATTGGACATTTTATATCACGAACACAAATTCAATTTAAATCATACAATTCATGCCAGTATACCTAGCACACATGCATTGACATTTTACAAGTCATCTGTCCAGATGTGACACTTTATCCTTGGAATCTAATTGTGACACCATGTCCACAAATAGCCTCTTACCGAGCCGTCACGATTACACCAGTCGCTACCTGAGCTCATGAATTTCCCTAAGCCTTATGGGATAATTATCCAACATGCATATAATTACCAAACAACACTCTGCAATTCAAGGTATTAGACCGCATATCATCACAACCAAGCAATATGCACTTGGTGCTACAATCAAATTACTCCAAAAAAATATGTGGGCACGAAGTCCATTCAAAGATAATGAATTCTAGACCCAAGGAGCATTCCATAGAGTCGAGAACACAAAATTTGAGTGCGAATGAGCGGAGTTATACGAGTTGCAAGCCATGAAGAGAAAATTAGCAACATTGTAGCACCTAAAGCAGCCAGGAAGGCTCTTGCATTTATCATTTTGGACATAATGATCTCAAATTTACATTAAGCAATGGATGGGTTCTAGACTCAAAGAGCTTTCCATAGGTCAAGAGCATGCGAATGGAGTTCGGGAACAAGAAGAAAGTTATGGTCATCAAGATTGGGGCTTCACATGACGATGACCTACAACAGCGTGGAACCTACGCGGTGCGTGCACGAGGCTGGGGGCCGTGCTGATTGCTAATCTCATCTGACATTACTGGCAGTGATCATTCATGTGGGATTGAAGCGATAGACATATTAAAAGCCAGTCGCTTAATAAGCATAACTAAGGACATTATAGTGAAGAACCAAAAAAAAAAATCAATTTTTTTTTTTCCTTTTGGCGTTTGAGAGCACCATCAGCTTGTTTGAGGGCTCAAAGAAAGACCAACGACTCCTAGATGGAAAATAAATCACGGTATGAAGGTTCCCTATCTCTGGAGTGACTTTTAAGGTAAAAAGCTCAAAGCTTACGACCTCTCGACTTTTGCTCGAATTCCCGATGAAAACTCCTGGTTTGGTGATTCGTGTTTCCCTCGGCAGTACTCCAACTTTAAGATCTTGACGATCTGAAACAATCACCCAGAGCTCAGTAGATCTTAGAGAGAAGTGAGGCTTCTCTCTACACACCCTCTATTCTCCTCTCTATCACGCGTGAAAGACCAAAAAGAAGAAAATGGGCTTTCCCGTTTGCCCTTCTTTTATTCCAATTAACCAAGTTTATTAAGTGGCCCACATCGTGCCATCCTTGGGTGCGGGGTTTGTTTACGTCGAAAACGATTTATTTCTTTTCAATTCAATTTATTTTAAATGAACTTAGCTCAAGCCATTTCCCGACTTCCGAGATTTTCGTAAAAATCTCGTCCTTAGGAAGTCGCGGCAACTCACCACACGGAAAGGTCGAAAAAATTAGATTATGTGAGGTCGTGAAACTTTTAAGGTCATGAATTTCGTGAAACCCAGTCGTGGCGCGTCCAGTTTTGTCATCGTCTAGAATTTCTGAAGGCATTTGGTCATTCGATAACTTTACTATTCTTGCCGTTTTTCAAAAAATTTTAAATTTTCCCGGGTTTTACAATTTCAAGTTCTTAAGGAATGATTTTATGAAAGAAGACGATAATGTAATGATGTGTTATATAGTGCTTTGTACACTTTCAAACTCTCGAACTATAGAGAAGATTTGCCAAGATAAGTCATTCATAGAAATTAGTGATGAATGTAAGAGAATTGCCGAAATAATAGAACCTCAAAAAGTTGGATATGATAGAAATTCCAAAAAATTACATTTTAAGTCTTGAAAGATGATATTGAAGAGGTGTATATACAGGAATTGATTCCGTATTTAGGAAAATTCCTTAATAAAAATAATATCGGAAATAATACAAAAATAGTTTGAAAAATAAGAAGGAATTACATTTACCTTTCACGATAAAGGAAATTATTACAATGGAGAAAGAGAGGTTGAAGAAACAAAAATTTTAATAGATATAGGTGCTAGTTACAGCCACCTCTGTGAGATAAATGTGAAATGATAGAAAATATAATATTATATGTTTTTTTAAAAATTATGATGACCCCAAACATTTAGAATGTAATTTAAAGAGTATAAATACCCGCCAAGGTATAATGAATAACCTTTTGATAGATTGCTATAAGATATGAATAAAAAGAAATGGAGACTATGATGATATTCTCTTAGGAAAGGTTTCTTAGATTGATTAGATAAATATAAGATTACAAAGAAGGAATATAAATATATAGTGAGAAGACATATGTATTTTCCTAGAAAGACAAAATAGAAAAGAAATTACATTCTCTACTATGGTAATTTATAATAATTAAATATTCTAGAAACTAAGTTATACACATGTGGATTAGTAGACATAGGATCATAAATAACAATACCCAAAGCTTTTATTAAAAAGAATCAAAGATAATAAAATCTATATAAAATGTATAATTGGAAATAAAAGAAGAAATTACAAAACAAAAAGAAAGTGTATGGAAATAATGATGTAATAAAATAAAATAGGAAAAGTTTACCAATATAGCGATATAGAATGTGATAATATATTTAGAAATGACTTTTTTACAATAATTCTCAATATATTAACAAATAATTTATCTTTATAATATTTAAAACATGTATAATCTGGATAAGAGTACACAGAATATTAAAACCTTTTAGGATAAATTATGACCAAAAACTAGAAAATTGAGAATAGAGAAAATAAACCATCTATTATATAGTAATAGTCCATGACACATGTGTGTGAAAATTGAAAGAAAATTCTTAAGAATAACCCTTTAAAATATCGGTAAGATAAAATATACTATAAATTAGAAATGATAGATCCTGATAAGGTTATTAGAGTCATACCAATGATATATTCACAAAAAGATATAGAAGACTTTAAAATACAAATTAATGAATTAATGCAAATGAATCTAATAAGAGAAAGTAAAAGCCCACATAGTAGCCCTGCTTTCATGGTAAGAAAACATAATGAGATAAAAAAAGGAAAAACAAGAATGGTGATAAAATATAAGGAAGTAAATAAAAATACTAAATTTGACGGATATTATATTCTAAATAAGAAAATATTAATAAATTGCAAAGAGGAAAATCTATGATAGTAAATTTGATTGCAAATCAGATTTTGGTAAATAAAATGGATAATAATGTGATACCCCATACAAATTTATACACCTAGAGGTCATTATGACGGATGGCAATACCTTTGGATTAAAAAAATGCTCATCAAGTTTTCCAAAGAAAAAATGGATAAAATATTATCTCGATTATTCATCTTTTATAATAGTATAAATCGATGATATGTTAATCGCTTCGATAATGAGAAATATCATGAAAACATTTAAATATTTTCATAACACTCGTAAAGAACATGACAGTTCTTCTTAAAAGAGTTGGAAATCAAGAAAAAGAAATAGAGTTTCTATAAATGATAATAGATTTTGAAGGTATAAACTACAATCACATATAAATTTTAAAATATTCTTAATGAATTGAGAACCAAAGAAATTATACAAAATTTTTTAGGATGTTTGTTACTCCTCCGATTTTATAAAAAGATTTAGCAAAAGAAAGACATGAATTGGCAAAATTGTCAACAAAGAAAACCAAATTCAGATGGAATGAAAAACATACTACAAGAGTTAAAGATTAAAAATATATGTTTAGATTTACTGTAATGGTATTTACCAAATGAAAATGACAATTTAATACTGCAAACGGATGCTTCAGATAAGTATTAGGCAGCAATTTTGAAAACAGATTTAGGAGAAACATGTCGTTATACAAGTGGAACCTTTAATAATAATTATATTAATTATGATATTAATGAGAAAGAGTTACTTGCAATAATAAAAGGAATTAATAAATTTGAGGTATTCTTATTTCCTAAACCTTTTATAATAGAAACCTGGAGCATTACCTGCTGCGTGGGATTCATAAGAAATAACACAGAAAAGGAGTACAAGCCAGAGATCATTCAGATGGCGCACTCTTCTTAGTTATTAAAATTTTAAGATTGTACATATAAAATGTACTGACAATTTTCTTGCAAACTTTTTGAGTAGGAATGTCGAATAACATCCAAGAATTGCGTGATATCGCCATCGATATGGTCGAAGGAATGAATGTAATCTTTGAAAATTATAATGATCTTATTTCAATTGAAGAAAAAGTAAATTTACAAAAAGATATCAATGATATAAGGTCTAAATCATATATTTTGGCAAAATCTCCTTGAAAATGGTTTGAAGATTAGATTAAATGATAACGAGACAAGATGATGTTTCCTCGCCCCTCGCAGACCAAACATCAATAAGGTAGGCTTTTGATATGTCGCCCATTCAGAAAAAAAAGCCAGCAACAACAAATTTGCCGACAGCATTAGATAGAGATATATCCTTTTGTCTAAGAGAAAAAATATCTCAAAATGATGGTGAAACGCCTATCCTTCAAACGATAAAAGTCAAAGATAATGGGCCACCTAAAGGATAGACTCCTCTCAAAAGGAGATAATTCAGATGAAACCCTCTTCTTTCCTGAAGAAAAGAAAAAACATAAAATATATCCATAATCTCTTCACTAACATTGTCTGATATGGAAAGAAAGTATTTGACTTTCTCCGAATTTATCTATAACAACCCTAATGGAATGAGTACACTGCAGACTCTATCAGCCTATCTACCTAGTTAATAATAATCACAAAAGATCGATCCTTTATTTGTTCAAGATGCTACATTCTTGCCATTGACCGAATCTATTTAATCCCTAATTCGCGAGGAATACTTAATGATAATTCTCAAAATTCACTATGTAATATGACAGACATCGTATTTCTACATAAAATTATTTACCATTATCCTGAATATACGAAGATGTTAGAATATGCATCAAAGCCTATTATCTCATCACAATAAATAGTTAAGAATCAAGATTTCAAACCTAAAAACAAGGATATTATAACAAACAAATGACAAAGACAGCGAGAGCACGGTGATAAAGGCAAAGGCTTCGAATAATGACAAATCTTAGAAAAGTAATCGGCTTCAACTATCACAAGAACAAACAACCTGGATTTATTAATCATGTCGATGGAAAAGCTTAGAGTGACAGAGAATGATGATAGAAAAAATCAATGAGCTGGACCAGCTATTATTGCCAACCAGTCAGATGACAAAAGATGAAGCTGCAAAGTTTATGAGTTTACTCTTATATCAAAATTGTTTTTTCTATTTAAAATTTAAACAAGAAATAAAATATTCGACGGATTCTCTTTACTATTTTGCTAGGGTTACCTTTTAAAATGTATTCTTAAAAATAGCGTTTAAAATTTAGTAATTAAAATAAAATGAAAACATCGTGAATTTCTTATTTCCTTAAATTGAGTTGGTCTTTTAAAATATGAGCTTACTCTTATATCAAAATTGTTTTTTCGATTAAAATTTAAACAAGAAATAAATATTCGACAGAGCTCTCTTTTACTATTTTGTTATGGTTACCTTAAAATGTAATTTTAAAAAAATAGCGTTAAATTTAGTAATTAAAAATAAAAATGAAAATATCGTAATCTTCTTATTTCCTTAAATTAGTTGGTCTTTTTAAAATATGAGTTTACTTATATCAAAATTGTTTTTTCTATTTAAAATTTAAACAAGAAATAAAATATTCGGGACAGATTTCTTACTATTTTGTTAAGGTTACTCTTTAAATGTATTCTTAAAAAAATAGTGTTAAAATTTAGTAATTAAAAAAATAAAAATGAAAATATCATAATTCTTCTTATTTCCTTAAATTGAGTTGGTCTTTTTAAAATATGAGTTTACTCTTATATCAAAATTGTTTTTTCTATTCCTCAAAAAAAAAATTTTGTTTTTTCTATTTAAAATTTAAACAAGAAATAAAATATTCGACAGATTCTCTTTACTATTTTGTTAGGGTTACCTTTTAAAGTGTATTCTTAAAAAAATAGCGTTAAAATTTAGTAATTAAAAAAATAAAAATGAAAATATTGTAATTCTTCTATTTCCTTAAATTGAGTTAATTTTTTTAAAAATGCAGCTACCTTTATATCACTCATTTTTCATTTAAAATTTAAACAAGAAATAAAATATTCGATTATTCTTTACTATTTTGTAAAGGTTACCTTTAAAATTATTCTTACAAAAATAGTGTGTTAAATTAGTAATTAAAAATAAAATGAAAATATCAGAATTCTTCTTATTTCCTTAAATTGAGTTGATCTTTAAAATATGAGTTTATTCTTATATCAAAATTGTTTTTTCTATTTAAAATTTAGAAGTAAAATAGTAACATAATTTGTCAAGAAACCTAACTCAAATGGTTAAAGTGTCTAATGGATATGAAAATAAGGGGTTTAGGATTATAGTTTCGATGAGAATAAATTTATGAGGAATATATTACTATGATGTAAAAGCAGACGAATAAATGTAAAAACAGTAAAATAAAAAATACTAACATAATTTAAAATTTTATTTATATTTACAAAGAGATTTAAGAACATAATTGAGTTTTTGGTCTTGATTCTTTAAGTGTGTATATTTATTATTTAAAGGCCAGCGAATAGCAGCAGCATATAATAAATTATTTTGAGAAATAAAATATTGCTTGCAATAATAATGTCATTTATTAATGTGCCAAAAATCTTTTACCATTTATTGCTTCCAATAAAACCCAAACGAGAATTATTATATTTTATGGAGGAAATCACACCGAGGTAGGGATGATGAAGAATATGGAAGAAACGAACGGGAAGAGGAGGGCCAAAGAAGCTTAAAATGGAATGCAAAAGACTGAAAGCTGAAAACAAACAACTCCGCACTACCCACGCACCCATTAAAGATCAAAGGCCATATTCGACTCACTCTTCTTTCCCCGCAGATTCACAAAAATGTGGCAAGCTCCTCCAGAAAAACTCTCTTTTTCAACAAAATCGCTCCACCGCTACGTAACTGAGTGGAGAGATGTTGGTGTCGTGGGAGTCAAGAGAGTTTTAGGCTCTATTTCTGTGTTTCCAAAAACCACGAATGCACTCGCGGGATTCAAGAAGAAGGCTAGTTGTAGTTGAGAGATTCTCTCAAGAGCCTAAGAAGAAGAAAGAGGACCAAAGAAAAGTCGTCGTCGTAAAGCCATCTACTCGGTTAGTTTCTTTCATTCTTTTTTAAGGCTAATGACATTCTCAAGTGTTTTCTTGTGTGTTTGCTTTGATTATTGCTTTGACATGCCTTAAGGCCGCTTTTGAATTGAAGAAATAAGTGAAGGATACATTTTAGTGGATGAGCAAGAAAAAGGAATTATAACTTATAAAAAGAAGTAATGCGACCTGTAAGTCTTGTCATAAATTACACTTTCCGAGGTCTTTCGCCCTGGGATCATTTTACAACTTCAATCACACAATATTAGAACAGGATACGACATTCTCCTCTCACAACCGGGTTTCATTAAGTAGGGGAGACTGAGACTACATCTCGCATCTCCCGACAGTTGTGCCTCAACCCCTTCTCCACCGCCTTGCTAAAGGGACCCGATATCGGGCTTCCTGGCCCGGCGCCCATTAATCCACCCCAGCCTCGGGCCCGGGATCCCAATCTCGAGGCCAAGATGGCCCACCCGGAGAACCTCCTTTCTTGTCATACTGAGGGATCCTCATCCGCTCGGCTTGAAACAAAGGCCTTGCCGTTTAAACTTATGGTACGGGCTTGGCCGCAGCCTTGAGGCCACTGCCGCGCCACCTCATCCCCAAGGATGGCGCCGACTAAGTGGACTCGTGTGATTTGATTCCCCTTTCTCCCCAAAAGTATTTTGAATTTGACATTGGGATATGGCCCCAACGCACTTTAACTCCAGCACAAGTCGCCTCTCCGCCCCGCCCGCCATCAATCTCTTCCTCTCGCACCACTGAATGTGCCTCGCCCTGGCTCGGGCCAAACACAGATCTTCCTTCGCCTTCCATCAAAGATTCATTTCGCTTCTCTTCCGTCCCTGCAGAACGATGATACACCTGCACCCTTGGTTACCCTCCACCATAATTGATTTCAGAGCTTCCGCCCTGCTTAGCGTAATAATTGTATGAGGTTTACCGGGATCCTTCATTAGAAGATTTTTCATTAGGCTCGTTTCCTCGTCCATGGCTACAAGCCTCCACAATTTATCTCCGATTGTTACCAAATTTCTTCGTCCACAGTGTAAGGGAAGCCCAACCACTCTTATCCAAGCTTTCTTATGGCTATTACTGTGACAACCTGCTGATCTGAGTCCACCTTCCATCAAGAAGCTTCTCCCTACATCCGCCGCCATTCTCCATAACCCAATCGGCCTTCCATAAATCAAAGCCCATGAAGAATAGGTTCTGATTTAAGGGATGGAAAACATGTTCCCCTTCAACCTCCACGCCTTCTTGGCCCAAGCTTCCATCTTCAAGATATCAGCCGAGCAGCTTGGCTTAGGATCAGCCTTCCCACCACCCATTTTTTAGCATCCCCAACCTCTTTAATATGTAATCGCCGATATCCAGCCATAATGCATCCCCGATAATTCCTACGTCTTGCATCCGCATTACATGGCCGCTTCATTGAACCCTCAAAAGAAAGGGAGAAGAAAAAGAAAAAGTCGCCTTGACTACTGAGCATAAGGTGTGATCGCCACTAATCGCACCTGCGGCTTGTCGAATGATGAGTCGCAAATAATGGGGTTTCTTTTGTAAGTTTCTACCTGGTGGTAGACTTAGAAAATGTTAATATTAACTAATTGTTCTCATGTAAAGATTTTTGTCTATGCTTTCAAAGGGTTTGCACCCTAAACTGGTTTTAATACTTTGCATCTTAATAATGTAACTGTGCTTGATTCGTGTTTATGTTTGATTTATTCATGTATTTAGCTAAACTACAATTCCAAATTTTCATTCAAACCATGTTATAAGCAATGTGATGGCTCAAGTTTTGTTCCGGCTTGCATTGGAATCATGTACATGTCACATTGGAATGCCGAATCGTGGAAGTCGAATCTGAAGCATGGATGAGATCGTGAAAGTGGTTCAGAATTAAAGACTGAACTTTCCAAAAGAAAATCATCCTGTGACCGTAAGTTTCCAAAGGAAGGTACACTAGTCCAAAGGTACCACAGAGGCAAGCATACTCAACAAGTCGCTAAGTCAAGTACAGAAACCAAGATGCTAATGATACAAATATTTCTTCTCTCCCTTAATTGGAGGATGGTGAGTATGCAAGTAATGCCCTTATCAAGAGCCACCGCCAGAGGTCCTTGAAATGGATCAACCTGGAAGCAAGAGCTTGAGTTTGAACTACAAAAACTTGCTTGTTGTGCCACGTATGCCCCCGGCTATGAAGAATAAGACCAGATTTGGGTGAGCCCGAGGTATGCCTTTTCTTATATTCCCATATGCTTAGTTGTTTTTAACTTAAAATATATAGACTCAATACAACATGCATTCACTTTGCCAACCATTAAGATGTAGTATCCATATGGATTATTTCTTTGGGACTAAAGTTTTTCATTTTGAGTTTCTTGACAGAAGTTTCGCTATTCTATTTTAAGGTAATTGAGACTTGATACACAAATAATGACTCATGAGCAAAGACGAGGTGTTCTTTGTTCTAGCTGGTGATTTATAACATCCCTGCTACTAAAAGTATTGTTCTAAATGGTTGAACTTTTCTAGTTTTTAGCATTTGTAGCTTCACCATATCTAAATTGTTGTGTATAAATTATTGTAAACCAAACCTCGTAAACCCTCCGATCTTACTAACCCACACATTTTCATTTCTTATTTTCAATTATTCTTTAAGATTTTCAAACCGCTTATTACTTTCAAGTGGACTTATTAATTTTGTGGATTCAAAAACCTTCGCCAAGAAAACCTATGCTTAGTTATGTATGATGAATGGTCGAAGTTTGTTCCTCCCTTAAACTATGCTTCTTCCTAAATACAATGCCATTATTTTAGATTTAATTTAAACGCTGTGCACGCTCAAGAAGTTTCAGCCAAAGGGTTTCATGAATCGAATGTCAGTTCGGATTTTATCGGGCCCATGGTGTATTGCCAAACAATCTGATCGAAACTGCCATGTGTCGCTGGAATGTTAGAAAACTAAATGGTGGAGCCGCAGCTTGAACCGCATTTCCGCCCAAATTCAAACTACATGAAAAAGGAGCGTAACCTGTGCAATCGGGGTGACTGTTGTCGCCTTAAATGAATTCTTTATGTCGGATTTCCTCGTGCAATATTTCCTTACTCTAAATAATGCCTTAAGTTACTGGTTTCTATTCATTTTTTTCCTTTAATTCTTCACTTGCTACAAGTATTGAACCTTGCATGATGATGAAATGGCCTATCGTCAATTGACACCACGCTTCTAAGACGCTGACATTGCTCGCTAGATGATGAAGTCGAATCACCAAGGGAACAAATGTAGCCCTTATATCACTGAAATTCCGCCACGACACTGAAACGACTCAAAAGATCACCGTTGGGACAGTGGCCTTGATCTCCGCTGCCTAGTTACTATAAAACACACTATTCGAGGTACTGTTCCGGAAAAATCATATATCGATGTCAACAGCAACTATAGTACAATAGTTTTCAGCATGCTTCTATCTTCTTCTTTTCATTAGATGACATTTTCATCTCTCTTTATTACCTAACAAAAAAGAGAACGAAAATGCTCGATACTATTGAAAGAGAGGCAGAGAAGCATAATCGCATGAGAAATTCTAATGAGTTTATTTCAGGCTTTCTACCACCCATAGTTTACTTTATTTAGGATTGTTTGTGTTTTTAGTATTTTTTAGATTAAAAAAAACTATGAACTAAATGTGTTTTTTTATGTTTTTATTATTCTTGTTTTTCCGTAAAAATAGTTTTAAAAATCATAAACAAATAGTTTAATATAGTTACTAGTTTTGCTTTGGATGATTTGATTAAAATACCTTTTGAAAATCTAATTTTGGAAATTTGACTCTTATTAATTTTGAAACTGAGTCAGATAAAATATATATTTTATTTTTTTATAACATAACATTTTCTTCTAAGAGGTAATATAAATATAAATGAAAAAATTCTATTTTATCCAAATATTTTTAAAGAAACACACGGGAAAAAAGTTAGATTCACAAATTAGATTTAAGGTTATTTGACTATTTATTTTTCTTTTCTATTAATGATATCTTTGGCCTGTAGTGGGCATTTCCTTTTTAGTGTATCCACAAAGAATAACCATAGAGCAAATCAACATATGACCTCGTAGCCGAAACGAACATACATACATTATTCAAGAAGCCGGGCCACCATAAAAAATAAAGTATCAATTACTATAAAAAATTTAGGACTCGAGCAAATACTCTTATATGACCAAAAAACCAAGGGGTTCGACACATATGGAAAATAAAAACCGTGTACTTCCAGATCGGTAAGGGGTTTGAGTTTCAACTCAACAATCGCCCCGCTATAGCAATGAATGCTAGTTGTGGCTTTCTAACGCCGTGATTGAAAGCAGCATGAAATTAGGTATAGAAAATGAGTCTTATACTAAATCCTATTCAAATTTTTTTTAAAAAAAAAGCAAAATAGATTAAAAGCAAATTAATGTTAAAAGTAGTGTCTATGATAAATTTTTTAAAATCAATATTATAGTTATTGATTATGATTTTAATTTAAAAAATTTCTAATACTATAACCAATAACTCTGATATATTAATTTAAATTTTTTAATGTTGTAGATAATGATCAGAAAGGCATAATGTGTATGACAATATGATCAAACGATTGTTTTGAATGTTATTTTGGTTTTTAATTTATATTTATATATTCATTTTTAGCTTATGGATAAATCCTAAACCCACCCGCCTCCTCCTCCTTATCTATCTTCCAACGCCCATCATCACATCCCAATCATCTTGATCCAACGGTCGATATTGCAGTAAATGTTCACTGCAGATGCAGATGTGTGTCATGCCATGTATGTACAAGAGAATAATACAGATATATTTTACCTTAATTCCAAAACTTCCTTGTTGCGCCGTTGTATGCTCCCGGGCTATGAAGAAATAAGACCGTATTTGGGTGAGGTCTCAGAGAAGGTCTTTTCTTATATTCCCATATGCTTAAATGCTTTAATCAAATATATAGGTCATCGTGTCGGGCGCATTTAGCTTAAGCAACCATTAAGATAGAGTATCCGTATGAATTATTTCTTGGGATCAGAACGGGCTTTGGCCGAGGTGGGTACAATCCGTACCGAAATACACCGGGTCTAAGTTGATATTTCATACCTTGTATCATGTTGATTTCAAAACTTGTAAAGTATAGTTACGCATTCATTAGTTACTGGATAAGAAAGATCGAGATTCAACCATTGTCAAAAACAAAATAAAACTGGTCGATGGTCGATACTACAGAGAATATTCATTCGCTTCTTGTCACGACTTCTAATTTATTAGTTCATCAACATGGGAGATTGACTCGATGTTAAATTTGACTATCACACCTTGGGCTCGAGCTTCCATCTCATCTTGAATACCGACTTTTAACATATTATGTAATTTACTGGCCTGTCAGTCGTAAGTGGATATGCTTGAAGGGGTTTCATTGCTCTATTCCGAGAAGGTGAAAGATGAACTCGGTAATCGATGGCAATGATATTGAACTCGCTCCGACCACGTCTCTATTAACCAGTACTCCTTCCTCTCCCCAGATAGGAAATACCTGCTTTCGCACTACATGCCCCTTTGATTCTCCCTAGCCTTATATGTTAGTAAATTAAATGCCATGTTAAGAAGAAAGACATCCCGAAATTCCTTTGACTGTATCTACGCTGCCGAGAAGGGAACAATAGCCGCATGAAGAGTGATTTTGATTCTCAAGAATTTGCATCATGGTTCTTAGGTTTTGGGTTTATTTACTTCTAATCAGGGAGGAAACAATGGTTGATTTTTCCTTTTTCCTGTTAATTTTTTATAAACTTGTCTCAACTTGGGTTTACACTTTGTTGCATTTGGATATACCGCATCGAATTATTAAGGAATCAACACCCATTTACAAGCTTTCCTAATTGCAAAGGGTGTATTATTTATATAGTCTGTTTGATATTATTATGGGTATATTATTATTCATTTCACATGGTTCAACAATTTCTTTTTTTTTTTTTTTTTAATTCTTAAAATTTTATGGGGTTTTGATTGAAACCCATGATTGAGAATTGAATTTGGTTATGTTTGATTTACTAATTCTTTTGTTTATTTATGGGTGAAATTTCAACTTTGATTTTTAGGTTTTCAATGAACATAATATTTGATTCATGTTTTTAAAAGTCTTCAACAATGTTTTTTTTTTAATTCTTAAATTTCACCTGATTGGAAATCTAGGGTCGTTGGATTCCTTTTGAAAATTGTTTTATGTTATAAAACAAAGATGTCTTCGATAATGTATTTTTTTTGTTTTAATTTAAAATTTCATCGATTTTTTGATTGAAACCTATGACCGAGAATTTAATTTGGTTATTTTGATTTACTAATTCTTTTGTTTATTTATGGGTGAATTTAACTTGCTTAGGTTTTGGGCTAATATACCAAGTTACTCAAGAACGGAATCTTGGGCTTGTTTGATTTATGTTTTTAAAAACTATTTCCTGTTCTCAAAAAATAATGAGAATAAATAAAATAGAGAGAACATGTTTGATTCTCAGTTGTTTTTTGTTCTAAAAAACACAAAAAACACAAAAAACATTGAATTCACATAACAAGAACATTTTTCAGAGAACATTATAATTGTGTTTTCTATGTTTTAAAAAACTGTTTTCAATAATTGTTTTCAAAAATAGGAACTAAACAGTTCTTAGTGTCCGCTTCGTCTCGTTTTTTAAAATTGTTTTATGTTTTTAAATATAAAAAGAATAAGGAAAACATGAGAACATGTTTGGTTCTTTTTTTTTTGTTATGAAAACACTAAGAATACAAAAAAATATTAAATTTAGATAACAAAAACAAGTGAAAGGAATACAAAAATGGTGTTATTTGGTGCTTTAAAACTCTATCAATAACTATTTTAAAAATAGAACCTAACATCAATTTTGCCTTGAAGCATGGCTCGTTCCGAACTTTACAAAACAGGTCACTACAACATAATATACAAATGAATGAATAGATGTCAAAAACCTTCACTGAATTTTCGGTTTCATTTTGATAAAGTAAAGGATATATCGGATATATATCGATAATCGTGGCATCGGAGGTAATCTCCATAACCTCCATAAAGACTTGTGGTGTGACACCCCAAATCCCGGGGGTCTTTTTTTTTCACAGGTAACCTTCAACAAGTTATATAATAGCCTCATTAACGCATATTCACGTGTCACTCAATTATTAAGCAATGACACATAACAGTCCATCTCATTCAAGATTCTAGTAATTAGTGCACTTAGTGCAATGATCAATTTTTCAGAAACTATGTGAGCACCAAATGCCATCCACAGGAATATGATTAGATTCTAGACTCAGGGAGCTTTCCATAGAGTCTAAGAACGCATAAAACGGACTTCGGACGAGGAAGTTATGGTCATCCGAAGTTGACGTTGCCGAGCTCATTCCCTAGACGAGGTCAGCTCGACCAAAGGAGGTCACTGGCTAGAAGAGGTCGGCTCAGCTATATTTGAGCCATCCATAGGCATGTGGTTAGATTCTAGACTCAAGGATCTTTCCATAGAGTCTAAGAACACCTGAAACGGACTTTGGACGAGGAAGTTATGGTCATCCGAAGTTGGCTCATATGAGCAAAGAATCGACATGCGTAACCGATATAGGTAAATTTACTATCTTTCGTATTTTTTAACATAATATGAGCTCAGATTATATTGATCCATATATTGATGGATTCTGACTCAAAGGGCTTCCATAGAGTCTTAAGAACGATTGTCTGACTTTGACGAAAGCCATGGTCGTCCTGAAGTTAGCAAGGGGCACTGGCTCATGCAAGAGAGCTCACCCGCCCCAAAGAGGTCGGCCATGCAGGAGAGCCTCACCTCCCGCACCACAGAGAGTCTCACCGTCGCCATGCGTGAGAGCCTCACCACCCGCCCATGCGTGAGAGCCTCAAATGACACCATGCAGGAGGAGCTCCGGATCGCCCCCCAAGAGGTCGCCCATGCAGAGAGCTAGCACCGCTTCAAAGAGGTCGCCATGCGTGAGAGGTCAGACGCCCCAAAGAGGTCAACTCATGCAGGAGAGCTCAACACTGCCCAAAGAGGTTAGCTCATGTAGGAGAGCTCAGCACTGCTTAAAGAGGTCAGCTCATAGAGAGCTCAAGATCGCCTAAAGAGGTCGCCATGCGTAAGAGCCTCAAGATCGCCCAAAGAGGTCTCATGCAGAGAGCTCAACACCGCCAAAGAGGTCAAGCTTTAGCTCATAAGAAGAGGTCAGCTCATCCAGGAGAGCTCAGCTTTGACCAAGGAGGTCAGTTCAGCCAGAAAGGCTCGGCCAATTTCACTCTCCTCGCACCCTTCCGAGTAAAAGGCCATAACTCGGGGTCAGAGGTCCGATTCAGGATTCAAAGCCTACATCAAGTTTACTGATGGGGCTACAATATACCACAAGGAAAAAGGGCCAAATTCCCTTTACTTCCCAACCAAAAATCAATCTTGAAGTTCGGCTAATACATAGGATGGAAATGCATTCCTATGGTTCAGACGTAACCAAACATCCTCTCAAGGCAAGACACAGCCCTTACCAAATTGTATTAAACATATAATCTGAGTTTAATTACAATTTATTTATTTCACAAGTACAAAATTTTCGACAATAGTTCAGTTTAAACAAAAACTGGGTTTTCCACTCAGAAATTTTACAAAAGCACGATGTTAATCTTGGGATCTTCTTCCTCTCAACTAAGACCTCATGAAGTGCCTTCTCGATGTACCTCCAAAGACCTAAAAATATTTTTCCACAACGGGGAGCGAATAAGCCCACATATAAAAATCTCCTACAAGGGCTACTCCCACCTGCATTACGCAATGACATAATCCACCAAATCATTCACACCATTCATATACAATATGCATATTTCTATATGAATGTCATGCTTCCAAATTCTCACTCGAATCTCTCTCATACATGAAATTTGCCATGTAAGAAAAATCCAGTTTCAAACAAAAGCTTTTTGTTTTGATATCGAAATATTTCTGTGATACTGACAACCCTCCGAATAGTAAACCATTGACAAATTAGTACCGACCATCTCCGAGAACCCTTTTATTAGACAACCCTCCGATAGAGTTCATCGATAAACCGAGTATAATTTCATTGACAACCCTCCGAAATAATTTATTGGACAACCCTCCGAATATCTATTTTATTCATGCACTCACACCCGATTCACGCGATGACCCCGTGCACATGATATGATAATGTCACTGCATAATATTTCATGTTACATGCATATGGGAACTACATGCAACACTCATAATACATGCTTCACACCAAGCATCATGTTAATATATAACAAGCATGCATATATATTAACATCACTTTCTCACCCAATTTGCATGTCATTCAAACAAGAAATAACACAAAAAAAACTGGATTTCAATCTCCAATCTCAGAGAACAGCATATATAGCTCACAACCAAAATCATCCTACTCAGATCCCAAACTACGCATCATTAACCGCTCCAGAATCGCAGCTCGAAAACTACTCACTCCATAACCTGGGTCCCAACCAACAATAATTTATATCGAAATTATTCTTTAAACCAACCCACTACTCGGGCTAACCTGTCATGGCCATTTCATGGCTCTTAAACAAAGACTAACCAGGTAGGAGAGAACCTCACTCGGGCGATTTGTTCATCGGCTGCAACTCTCTCGTTTGTAACCCCAAAGAACCGTCGGTTCCCTTCCTTTCCATCGCCTTTCTTCTTTCTTTCTTTTTCTTTCTTTTCCCTTTTTCTCTCCTCTTCCCCCCACCGAACAAATTGCTTTAGGTGGAGAATACTTATCTAGGTGTAGAACACCTCTTCTTTCTCTCCTCATGACACATAGCATCCCACATGTCATTCATGCCCACTTTCCCACCACTATCCTCTCATGCAAGATAGAAGTGTGACACTCGGCTTCCACCCAAGTGCCAAGTGTCTTTTCTCAAAAGCCACACATGGCATGCATTTCATGCCATGTCACCCTCCTCATTTGTCCGTTTGTCTCAATACGTGTAATTCAGCACTCGACCGAATAAATTCGATCATGTACTTAGATTTCACAGATTTAACTCAAATCTGTGATGTCCCGTATCATCATCCGAGATCTAGAGAAATTCCCAAGTTTGCAACCCGTGTCTATCATTTTACTCTTATCCGGTCTCATTCCTCTCTTTAAAAAGAATTTCGTCCCGAAATTCACACACACATATACATAATCACAGCTGCATATGTAACGCCATTTAAATGCCAAATGACTAAACCACGCACTCTGGCCCTCAAAGAGAATGGATATTTGGTACGCATTGTGTCCCTCACGCTCCCATGTTGCCTCCACCTCCAGGTCGCCACAACACTTCACTAGCCTCTACGCCGTGATCGCAAAACCCCGCTCCCTCTATCCATAATACGCACGTGTCCCTCCTCGAAGATCCCATCTCGTATCAATAACAAGTTTTCGCCCCTACCCAATTACATGAGCCGGATCCGGAGTGTACTTTCTGAGCATAGAGACATGGAATACCCCATGGACACCGATAACCTGGCGGTAATGCTAATCGATATGCACTCGCCCACCCTCCTCGAAAATCTCGGGCGCCCAATAAACCCTGGGCGATAGTTTCCCTGCGCACCGGGTCCGATCACCCTCTCTTAGGCATCACCTTTAAGAAGACATGATCACTCGCCTCAAACTCTAGAGGCTCGTCGCCACTTATCAACATGAATCCTCCTTCTCGTCTCTGGCCCCAGGCCAGAGAAGGCTAAGCTCAGACGTGCACCCACTTTCCTAAGTGGTGTCTCGAATCAAGTCAGACCGCGGTGAAGGTTCTCTCCCACCACCCAACAACCTGGACATCGACATAGCCTCCCATACAAGGCCTCATAGGGTGCCATCTGTATGCTTGCCTGATAACTGTTGTTGTAAGCGAATTCTACCAAGGGCAAATGTTCTTCCCAGCTACCCTTGAAATCTAAGACGCATGCTCACAGCATGTCCTCTAAAACCTGTATAGTCCTCTCCGACTGACCATCTGTCTGTGGATGAAAAGCGGTGCTCATCATCAACTGTGTCCCCATGACCTTCTGGAAACTCTTCCAAAAGTGTGTCGTGAACCTGGGATCTCTGTCCGATATGATGGATACTGGTACTCCATGTAACCTAACAATCTCTCGTATATACAACCTGCAGAATTCCTCCAGTGTAAAGGTCATCCGCAAGGCTAGGAAATGTGCCGACTTAGTGAGTCAGTCCACTACGACCCACACTGCATCATGTCTACGTGATGTCTGTGGTAAGTGAGTCACAAAGTCCATCGCGATTACGCTCCCACTTCCACTCTCTACCTCCAATGGCCGGATGTTCCAAGAGGGCCTCCGTGCTCGACCTTTACTCGCCGACATGTGAGACAATCGTCGAACAAAACTCCCAACGTGTCTCTTCATCCCGCTCCACACACGGGCGACGGCACCTCGATACATCTTCGTGCCACCTCGGATGACCGCTAAACGAGTACTGGAACTCCCCGAGGATCTCTTTCTCTCAACTCTATCAACCGGAACCACAACCCGTCCTCAGAT
Organism: Tetrastigma voinierianum; assembly: GCA_016808115.1. Lineage (NCBI taxonomy): Eukaryota > Viridiplantae > Streptophyta > Magnoliopsida > Vitales > Vitaceae > Tetrastigma > Tetrastigma voinierianum. Next base: position 8,805 of record JAEQBH010008270.1, on the reverse strand, counting down.
CAAGATCGCCATCGTTGTGGATAAATTCCCAACCTTCATCACCCATACCCGACAAGATTTCATTCCCGATGGACACTCACTCTCGTGTCCCCGTCTCTGAGACTCAATCACTCTGCTCAATAGGGAAGGCATAGCCACTAAACTTCCCATAACACCCTAAGCTTGCTCACACAGATCAGAAATTTCAACCGTCCTACGCCTCGAAAAGACCGCCACTCCCGGAAGCCTATACTAGCCAATGCTTCCCGTGACTTCGGCCCAGTTCATCAGCCACCACATTTGCCTACCGGGATGGTAATGCAAAGTGCGATCAATCCTCTAGGAACTCCATCCGTCTGCGTTGCCTCGTATTGAGTCCGTGTGAAAATATACTTTAGACTTTTGTAGTGCAGTACATCTCGAACTCCTGCCGTATAAGTAGTGGCCCCAAATCTTCAAGCGAGACAATGGCATGACTCCATGTCATGTAGGAGTAGTGCTTTCGTGATTCTTATTTATGAAATAAGCCCACCCTCCGGACTACATCAAAACACATCCCGGTCAGATCCTTTGAAGCATCATAGTACCTTGGTACTGTCCTCTTTAAGGACTACCGGAATAGGGCCGAAGTAAGCCTCGTTTCCCTACGGAATGCCCTCTCACGAAGTCATTCCACTCCAAACTTGACCTCCTTCTAGGTGACTTAGTCATAAGTCTTCTTGGCGGGAGAAATCCTCGATGAACCTCACGCAATATCGGCCCGATCAGCTGCGTATCTCGAAGGCGGGCTTGGCCTCTCGACTCCATAACAGCCTCAACCTTCGAATTCTGCGGCTTGCACGAGTTGACACGGCGTGTCTAAATCTCACCTCGATGGCTTGAAATTCACTTGCTGAATTTTGCGCCTGGCCGATGGTCTCTCGAGTTACGGAGAGCGACCCTCCAGAGTGATCCTCATGGTCTCCTACGTCTCAAGATACGTCAAAGATATAGATCCTGAACCTGGCCCGATCCTAAGGAAGTAGGGAATTTGGAAGACCCCTATCATGAGATCCATGAATGTTCTTATTTGGTGCATTAAATCGTCGAAGGGCATCACTGTGAACTCGAAATGCCCATACCGCATTCTAAACGCTGTCTTAGGGATATCTGTCTCCCTAACTCTCAACTGATGGTACCCAGTGCGGAGATCTATCTTAGAGTACACCCGCGCCCCTCTCAACTGATCAAACAAATCATCAATCCTCGAGCAGGATCTAGATTCTTGATAAATCACCACATTCAGCCCATCGGTAGTCAATGCACGGTCGAAGGATCTTATCATTTTCTTAGCAAGCTGGTAGGCGCCCAGTGAAGTGCGATCTAATAGAGCCCTTAACCAATCCTGTGTCTAGACCTTGAGTTCACGCGCAGCTCAAGGCCCAGGCGCCATCTTATGCGAAGTCATAGAAATGGGCGACATACCAGGGTGTATCTCAATGACAAAGTCTACATCCCTCTGGGGAGGTAATCCCGGTAACTCGTCTCGAAAAACATCCTCATACTCACATACCACCCGAGTGGGCTCGAATACATCGCCTCGTCCTCAGTGGAGCTTACTAGCCAACTTATGGCTTGTCAGGTGCCACAGAGTCATACACGGCCCAGAGGTAAAAACATGTGCTTATCCCCACTGAAATGTCTGAATACCATCACGTATGCGGCGAGTAGCCCTCTACGATCTGTCGGTAATGACCCGATGTCTTAGTCGACGATCCGTACCAAGAATGACATGAAGTCGATATGTCCTGCTTTCGAAGATCCGCAGGTAATTAGAATCCACGAGATCTCTAACTCCATGATCCCAGCATGCTCTGATCAATCCTCCTTTAATTCCTAGGAGAATTCACATGCGGCTTTTCAAGGATTGACCTTTAAGCGAATATTCACACAAGATGCGTGATAAATGAATGAGATGCACGAGGAATCAAACAATACTCTATCAAGCAAATACTCTTGCCTATAGGCGCGAGAGTAGAAACATACCCTGTATAACCGACGGATCTATGGGCTCCGTCTGTGATGTAACGGTGTAAACACGCCCCTAGGTCCAGTAAGTCCCAGGCACGTAGTTCTTTGCCCCTCGACCTCGACCCATGCTGCGGCCTCTCGGCCTGTAGCTCAGTGGTCTTGAGTGTCACACCACAGGATGATATATGTTCCCACGGCCCATGCTGGGGTAAGAAGGAACATGCGTAATGCGCGGAAGTGTGTCCCACGATGGCCCAGGTTGAGGTGTCCCATGACCTTGGGATCCTTGCCTCGTAGGCGATCCAGTCTCATATGTCGGTGATCGTGATGATAACATGTCATCGAAGATCTGACTAATTAGAACCACGATCTGGTTTTGTCATGAAGCGCGTGGCCACGTCACGAAAATCATCATTAGAGCAGTCCTTTGCTTTCCCAGAGCTCGAAGAAAGTGACCCTCCTTAAAACATCACCGACACAGTATCTCAGATACTCGGAGCATCGTCTACATCTCTCTTTCTATGGCCAATGTCTTGACCATAGAATCCATGTCTGCGGGGAAAAGTCAGCGATCTTGCCCCGGATGGACAACTAAACCATCTGAACTTTCTCACCTTTGCCATGTGAGGCCACATAATCATCCCAGAAGCGTGCTAACTACGTAAACAGCCCACGTGCCTGAGTGTCATCATCCTGTTTGACTCGAGAACTCTCGGGCTTTGTATGCAGAGATCTGGAAAAACGCCATGAGAGCTCATACAAACTCCTCCATGTCATTTATAATTTCAGCAGGGCTTTAACCAGATCCACCATACACGGGACTCACCCCTACAACTTAAATGTAGCTAGCTTGATCTTTAGCAGTTGGAGGTAATCTCCATAGCCTCGAAAACTCTCTCGACACGTGAGACCAATGGTCGCTACCGTAGTCCTCCTCCCTAATTACGGAGGGATGATGTGCCATAAACCTCACGGAGGTTGTGCATCCTCCCGGCTCCCCAGTAGCACCGGCTGATACGTGCATGTTGAGTTACGAAGCACCCATGGCCTACATAAAGACTGTGATAAAAGCGAGATTGGTGTGCTATAGTGGGCGACCCTAGTCCCCTTCTTGACTCGCCATACATATCAAATAGTAATTTATTTATTTATTTATTTATTTTTAGAACCCCCCAGGTTAACTTCTCACCCCTAGTGTTCAATACTTCTATACTATTCTCGAGCATATAATTCACATAATATATAGCATATCATCTGACAATTCATCGGAATACCTGATGGATGCATGATCTAAACCCATGCCCATTTGTAGTAATCGTGTACCTAAATTTCACTGCCACGATACTTAACTAATCTTGTTGGTATCAAGCGTTCAATACTAAGTGTTATTTACAAACCTAGGCTCGATACTAAGGCTGTGACACTGAATCCAGGAGTGCTCAACAGTAACCAATGACTATATAATAGCCTCATTGTTTTTGTTCTTCTTTGCTCTTTCAATTTTTTTCATGAATTTCCTCCAATCCCTGCCTCTATAAAATTTATCTAAAAACGATAAAAAGTCAGGAAATAACATTCTTAACCTTTGTCTAGGTTAGTAAGTTTTTTATTACAAAACTTATTATTTACATAATCAAAACTAGATATTCAATTCAGAATATTACAAAACAAAATGTTAGGCCACAATCCAGGCACTCACAATAAAACCCTTGGACACCATGTCTTCTCGATTATTACCTCGATTACACGAAAATATTTCCCGATGGAGTGACAATTTTGATAAAGAATTCTCTGAGGAACATAAAACAAAATGCATTGAAATAATTTTTATAAAGCATAAATTATATTCCATATAAATAATGAAATCCTATATAGATATTACGTGTCATACATGAGGATGAGACTTCATACCCACAACGTCCCAGGCGACTCCCTCATTTGCAGCATGGTGTGGAGACCGATCGGTGGTGTTTCACTTGATGACTTAAACTATTGGAGATACCCTCGATATTAATTTGAATTTTATCAAATCCTGTGTGTTTATTTGGGTTGCGAATTTCCAGGGTCTCACCGCAGGCTCCATACGCCTTCAACACTTTGCGAACTTTCATGTTGGATACATATCCTTATGCTTGACCCGAGTAAAAGTGGGTCTTTCACCCTTAGGGAGGGGAGGATCTGCCCCATTTTGCTTCACCCAAACACGTGATTTATTACTATTATTGTTTTATCCAATCGCGAGTCTCAATTTTGGATGTTGTCCCATTTCTGAGCTAGCCACACATTCACCAAGAATGGTAAATAATAGAACCATGCACCCACTGAATGACTTGACCTTGATGTGACCATGCATATGAAATCTGATCATGCCATTTCATGCGATGTCACTACATGCACAATAAGAACTCATTGGCATTTATAAATTTCGGATAATTATATTTTTCTATATAATTTCCATTTTATCACAATTCCATGTTAATACATCAAACAAGTACATATTAACATGATTTTTACACCTGACAACCTTATTTATTTCCCTGACAATTACACACAAATGCTTGAATCTCGGATCCATATAAAATAAGGCACCTCTTGGTCCCTTCATGGCTATGAACCATTTTTGGCAGTTCCATTCGCCTTCGGATCTTGTGACATCAAAACATAAAAACAAAACGCCGGAGACCTCGGTCTTCGAAGATCCTGACAAATCCTTTGATTTAAAATTTGCTAGAAACAGTCCAAAATATTTCCAATATTCAGTCCCAAAATCTTGGGATCAAATCACACGGCTTATCACAGCCCCGAAGACAACCTATGTCATTACATGGCTTTTAGGCTAAAATATTCCAAGTAGGAAAATTAACACCTCGGCGAGTTTAATGGCTCTCCAGATTTTTAGTACCCACGCGTAGCAGCGATGCATGGATCGACTTTTCTTCTCGAGGCAGAGTCGAGCTCGTTATCGGAATGCAGAAAATCCCATTTTCTTTCTCTCTCTCTATCAGTTTTTTTCCTCTATCTCTTTCCTTGTTTTTTATTTTTCCTCACCTGTCTCCACTTCCTTTCCTTGTATCACGATTCCACTTCCTTCTTGTTTGTTCCTCATTTTCCATCTCATTTCCTTTTCTTATTTTTATTCTCATTTTCTCATCTCTTTATTTTCTCTTTTCTCCTCTTCTAGCTTCTCTGGTATGGTTCAAGTGGGGAAACTTCCGCTCCCTCGACTCCTGTCATCACCATGTTTTTCTTCCTTATTTTCTTTATTTTCTTTTCCCCTTTTATTACATCATGTAACACATGGCTCAATGTGAGCCATTTATTCCAAGTGCACCACATGGCTCTTGCCACGTGTCACTCCCTTGGGGTGCCATATGGCATCCACATGATCATGTCATGTGGAGTCTGAATTACGGAGTTATGCAAGTTGCAAGCCATGAAGAAAATTACTTAACTAGCCTTTAAAACATGACTCACGCATTTCATCATTTTTGGACATAATATGAGCTCAATTACATTAAACTATAATGAATGGATTCTGGACTCAAGAGCTTTCCGCCGATTCCAGAGCGTCTGAATCGAGTTCGGATAAGAAAGTTATGGTCATCAAAGTTAGAGGCTTCACATGAACGGCTGACCTGCAATAGCATGGAACCTCGCGGTGCGTGCACGGGGCACAGTGGGAGCTCCGTACATACGGTTTTGACCCGAACTCATCTCGAAACAACCCTTCGTAGGGACAGAGCTACGCCTCAATTGGGACCCCCAATCGGCCAAAAACATAGCCTGAAAACCCATCCCATTAATCAACTTCAAAATAACCTAAAGCTGGACATTATAGTGAAGAACCAAAAAAATCAATATTTTTCCTTTTTGGCATTGAGCACCATCAGAGCAGCCCCGGGGCTGAAAGACCAAAGCGACTCTAGATGGAAAATAAATCTGAATTATGAAGGTTCCCTATCTCTTGGAAAGCGAAGCTTTTGAAGACCGGAAACTCAAGAAACCGCCTCTCGAACTTTGCTCCGAATTTCGATGAAAAGTCTGATTTTGGTGTCCACGTGTCCCCTCGTAGTACTCAACTTTAAGTCTTGGCTTGATCGGGAGGCGACCACCGAGCTCAGTAGTCTTAGAGAGAGTCGGGCTTCTCTCTGCACCCTCTCTTTATCTTCTCCTATCGTAGAAAGACGAGAAGAAAATGCAGACTTTTTCCCATTTGCACTTACACTTCTTTTATTCCAATTAACTTAAAGTTTGTTAAGTGGCCCACATCATGCGTGTCTCGGGTCCGGGTTTGTTTTAATCGAAGCGATTATTTCTTTTGATTCAATTTATTTTAAATGAACTTGGCTGTTAAATTTCCCGACTTAAGAGATTTTCGTAAATCTAGTCATAGAAGTCACTTGGCAACTCACCACACAGGTCGAAAAATTCGATTGTGTCGAGAATTAGACGAAACTTTTCTAGGTCACTAGATTTAGTGGGGCAATCAGTAAGGCGCGATCCGGTTTTGTCATCGGATCTAGAAATTTTGAGCGAGCCATTCGTAACTTTACTATTCTTGCCATTTTTCAAAAAAATTTAAATTTTCACGGGTTTTACAATTTCAAGTTCTTAAGAATGATTTTATGAAAGAAACGATAATGTAATGACAATGTATTAGTGCTTTGTACACTTTCAAACTCAAACTATAGAAGAGTTTACAAGATAAGTCATTCATAGAAATTAGTGATGAATGTAGAAATTCATAAGTAATAGAACCTCAAAAGTTGGATATGATAGAATTAAAAATTACATTTAAGTCTTGAAGAGATGATATTCACGAAGAAGATTGTATCTGAAAATTGGTTTACCCATATTTGGGGAAGATTCCTTAATAGAAATAATATAGAAATAATACAAGGAAATAGTTTTCAAAGACAGAAGAGGTACATTACCTTTCCTGATAAAGGGAAATTGTACAATGGAAAAGAGAAGTTGAAGAAACAAGAATTTTAATAGATAGAGTCTTCAGTTTGCAACCATATACAAATGAATAAATGTGAAATGATAGAAAATATAACAAATCCATATGTTTTTTAAAGTACTGTTAGCCAAACATTAGAATGTAATTTAAAGGTAGAAATACCCATAAGATTATAATGAATAACCTTTTTGATAGATTGCTATAAAGATAGCAAATAAAAGGAAATGGAGACAGCTATGATGATATCTTAGAAATAGTTTCTTAGATTGATTAGATGAAATATAGATTACAAAAGAAGGAATATAAATATATAGTGAACATATGTATTTTCTAGAAAGACAAAAATGAAAAGAAATTACATTCTCTACTATGGTATTTATAATGGTAAATATTCTATAAACTAAGTTATACACATGGATTAGTAGACATAGGATCATAAATAACAATATTTAAAAGCTTTTATTAAAGAATCAAAAGATAATAAAATCTATATAAAATGTATAATTGGAAATAAAGAAGAAGTACAAAACAAAAGAAAGTGTGGAAATAATGATCCATAATAAAATAATAAAATAGGAAAAATTTACCAATAGCAATGATATAGAATGTGATATTATATTAGGAAATGACTTTTTACAATAATTCTCAATATATCAACAAATAATTTATCTTATAATATTTAAAAGCAACATGTAACCTTTGGATAAGAGAATTACCTGGAATATTAAAACCTTTTAGGATAAATTATGACCAAAAAGCTAGAAAATTGAGAATAGAGAAATAAATAAACCCCACTTATAAGTAATGATCCATGACCATAATAAAGAAAAAATTGAAGAAAGAAAATTTTATTAATAACCGCTACAAATATTGAGAAAAAGATAAAAATATACTATAAATTAGAAATGATAGATCTGATAAGGTTATTAGGGGTATACCAATGATATATTCACAAAAGATATAGAAACTTTAAAATACAAATTAATGAATTAATCTGGAATGAATCTAATAAGAAAGTAAAGCGCATAGTAGCCTAACTTTTCGTAAGAAAACATAATATGAGATAAAAAAAAAAAGGAAAAACAAGAATGATAAAATATAAGGAAGTAAATAAAAATATCTTTAAATTTGTGGATATTATATTAGAATAAGAAAATATTAATAAATTTAGCGAAGGGAAAAATACATGATAGTAAATTTGATTGCAAATCGAGATTTTTAGCAAATAAAAATGGATATATGATATACCTATACAATTTAAAAATACGCTTTAGAATTCTGCATTTATGAATGGATGGCAATCTTTTTGGATTAAAAATGATCATCTTTCCAAGAAAAATGGATAAAATATTATCTATTAAATAACTTTTATAATAGTATAAATTGATGATATGTTAATGCCTTTCTGATAATGAAATATCATGAAAAACATTTAAATATTTCATAACACTCTGTAAAGAACATGACATAGTTAACGAGAAAGAATGTTAAGGAAATCAAGAAAAAAAGAAATAGAGTTTCATGAATGATAATAGGTCTGAAAGGTATAAAGCGCAATCACATATAGCTTAAAAATATTCCCTAATGAATTGAGAACGAAAGAAATTGTATACAAAAATTTTTAGGATGTTTAAGTTACTCTCTGATTTTATAAAGATTTAACAAAAGAAAGCGAGGAATTACAAAATTGTCAGCAAAGAAGGGCAAAGCGAGGATGGAATGAAAAAGCATCTACCAGATTAAGATTGAAAAATATGTTAGATTTACCAAAATTAAGATTACCAAATAGAAATGACAATTTAATCTATGACGGATAGCGAGGATAAGTATTAGGCCAATTTTGAAAACATATT